>VDFB02380050.1:0-58161 GCA_007258455.2 Sequoia sempervirens | reverse complement strand
AACTCACCAGTATTCATGAGCTGCAAGTGCCACCGAGTTACTTGCCCACCCAATCATAGGCAAGTTGCAGGCTCAAACTCACTGTAAGTAGTGAGCACTCACAAGCTGAAACCACAAGTTACTCACCCACTTACTTGCGAGCAAGTTGCTGGCTTGAACTCACTGCCCTACTCAGCAAGTCCAAGCTTGCAACTCAGCCCTGTGTCTGTGACACGGCCTGCATGCAGAATGGACCAACAATGTGCTAAATTGCAAGGCTTTTTTCTCCTTTTATGTGCTCAAAGTCCACATCCTCACTTCTCACTCATGGCAATCATTTGCATTTGAGCTCTTCATGTGGCAATTCTAGACAATTGTCTGAGAAAGGTTTTGAAGATCTTTGAAGTAAGTTTTTTTCTCCAAGCTTTTTTTTCAAGCTTTATCTAATTTGTTTTACATTTCTAAATTTTTCCAATCATTTAGAAACATAAATTTAATGTATATTCATGTTTCACATGCATTCAAATTTATCTACATCAGCTAAGGTTCTTCATTTCTAAAATTTTTATTTTATTTTATTTTTTCAAAGCCAAGTTTTTCACTTTTATAATTTTTTCAAAATGCTGACATTTGCAACAATTCAATTTGTTTTAGCTGAGATTTTCTTTTCTCACTCCATTTCCAAACTTCAGCACTGCATTGTTTGTTTTCTGGGTCGCAATCAGAATTTGATGTGATCAAAATATTGTTTTGATTTCATGCACATAATTTGCCAAGATCTCTGTTTTTCTCTTGTTCAATAGGCATGGCAGAAACTTCAGAAATGCCTTCTGTTGGCATGAATGATAGTGCAGTGATGGAGAAGTCATCGGAAATGTTGCCGGACTTTGTTGCTCCGAAAGCCTTGGAAGAAATGTTACTGGAAAATCCCGCTTCCAAGCCCTCGGAAGATGCCACTTCCCAAACCTTGGAGACATCTTTTCACAAGCCCCTGGAGAATGCCTCTCCCGAAATCTTGGAGACATCTTCTCCCAAACCCTCGGATACGCCTGCTTCCAAATCACGGGAGGCTTCCCCTCCCAAGCCCTCAGAACCTTGCAGTGCTGAACCCTTAGGAGCTTCAGGGGAACATGCTGCTCCCACTCCCTATCACCTCTTCAATACTCAGAGGACCATTCATGAAGTTCTTGGTGGAGGACAGGTTGCTGATGTAATGCTCTGGAGGAAAAAGGGTATTTGTATTGGTTTACTTCTTGGTGCTGGTGCTATATGGTACTTATTGGAACAAACGGGATATAGATTTGTTTCAGTTGTTTCATCAGCACTTCCCTTTGTTGTTGTTCTTTTGTTTGCCTGGGCAATAACTACTAATATTCTCCAAAGGCCACTTCCTACTCTCCCCGATTTAACACTATCAGAAGAAATGGTGACTAGAGGAGCCGCTAAACCCTGTGCCCAAATTAATTGCATCTTGGCAATTGCACATGATCTCGCTGCTGGGAAAAATAAAAAGCTTTTTGTGAATGTGGCTTTCATTCTCTTACTTTTGTCGGTTATTGGAGGGAAGTAAAACTTTCTCACAGTTGTTTATATCTGTCTTATTTTTTGTCTCATCGTTCCTGTGCATTATATAACAAGTATGAGGATCACATGGATAGCCATGCAGAAAGAGCATTCAAGGAAATTGTAAAGCAAACAGAAGTAGCGCAGCGGCGTATTTTAAAACATTACAAGAACCTTGATGAAAAGTTATAAGCAAGATCCCGAGGGGGCTTTCTAATCTTTCCAAATTTTCGAAAGGCAAGACCCTGTGATTTGTCTCTAGGTCTTCATCCAAGAAAAATCTCTGTTGTGGGAAAAGTCTGTGTGAATGTAAAATAATTTTTTGAAACAAAAAAACAATTCAATTTGTTTTTTTAATTTGTCAATGCAAACTTAGTGATTTGAATCCAATGGCACCAAAAGGTGAAAATTGACACATTTGAAACAAGGATGCCACTTGGAAGCATGGCGTAGCAGGGCCAACCCTAGGATCACTCATTTGCAACTATGGTGGATTGTAAATAAGTGAATGCATCAATCCAACCAAATATCACCTTGCACAAATTGCAAACCACGATGTCAAAATATGTTTGAATCTTGAGTCAGAGGTTGTATAGGTGATGATGTGGCCCTTACTTCGACAAAGCAAAGAAATTGGACAAGATGTGGACAGCCACAACATGCAGCAGTGATGAATCCCAACCTGGTGCAGGAATTAGTGGTAGAAACAAATACAAAGATTGTGTACCCCTCTCATAGTTCATGAGTTCACAGCAATACACTTCATTGAGCTCCAATTGAATGCAATTGCATGGATTTTTTATTGCATAGAACACACCAGTTTGGAACAAGGATTAGCATGCAAAGTGTGCATGGCTAGAGCCAATGTTTGGTACTAGAACCTTCTATTTAACATGGCAAGAAACCCATATTGGGAGAAATTGATCATCGCATATATCATTGCAAGGAAATGGTTCAAAGCATAGAAGCATAAATCTGCAAAAAATCTTGAAAATCACAATTTTAAAAAAATCCTGGCCCTTTCCGATTTTTTCCTCACAAAAATCGCGATTTTTTCCGGCAGTCAACGCCCAGAAAAAATCGTTGAAAATCAGGTTTAAATCGCGATTTTTTCAAGAAAAAATAAAGCAAAAAATCGACTAAAAAATTTGCAGGAAAATAAAACCCTAAAACATGTTTTTTCGCTAAATATTTCGACGCGATTTCTACTTTCCGGCATATTTTGTACGAGTCTTTCATTTTGCGGGGTCAACTTTCATTTTTGGAGCTCATTTCTCAGTCGCACGAAAATCGGGAAGGCGTTTAGGAGCATCAGCATACAGGTATTTATTTCCCTGTCGCCATTTTCACGTATATGCGTCGCCTATAGCAGGATCATTTTGTTGTTTTATTTTTTCAAGCTGTGTCGTTTCTCTTTATTCTGTATTTATTTCCATATTGTTGCTTCTCCTTATTTAAATATTCAATATTGTATTTATTTATTAAAATATTCCTTATTATTTATTTAAATATATCTTATTTATTTATTTATTAAATTGAAAACCTAATCCCCATCATTAGTGATACACATATTTAGAAAGTTCATTTATATATTTATATGTGAACTTTTTTAAATTGAAAACCTAATCCCCATCATTATTTATTTAAATTTAAAAAAGTTTATTTATTTATTAAATTGAAAACCTAATCCCCATCATTATTTATTTCTTATTTATTTATTTATTTCATTAGTGACATATACGTGAACTTTTTTAAATGTCTGGCTATTTTTTCCAAATTCCAAAAGTCATTGCAATTTCTTGACAAATTAAACTGTAGAGTGAAAACTTTCAGATATCCTCATCATGCTTTTGAAAATAGAATGAAAGTGCCAAGGAAAACAATAATATTTGTCATTTTATTGCCTGGGCTTGCGTCTATGTATTAGGGACATAGCTGAAACAACATTTAAGCATTAGTTTTGATAGATTGCAAAGAATATAAGACAAACAAACACAATATATTTTTTTAAGATTTTTAAGACAAACAAACAAGCTGCAACTCCTTATTTAAGACAAAGTGCAATGTAATCAGCGATATGAATATAAACAAAAAAGATCTATTTTCTACAATTCACGGGTTAAAATCTCTATTTTATTTGCTCTCTATATCTCTATGCTATGGAAATGACCTTAAGTTTTAAAAAAAGAAGGTTTTGTCTATTTTTCTACATTTTTTTACTTTTTTTTTCAAATCCGATTTTTTCACGATTTTTCAAAAAATCCTGATTTTTTGGTTTGCCGATTTTTTCCCCAAACAATTTATGCTGCTATGGTTCAAAGTGCCAAGTCCACATAACTTACGTGAGTCATTGCTCTAGAAAGCAGTGGCAAATACAAAGACAATTCTAAAAGAAAAAAACCAATATTAATGCACAAATGGATGCACAATATCATGAGATGGGTGAACAAATGGAAGGAATCGCACACCCATTAGCTTTCTAGTAGCCTCAAATGGTCAGATGGTGTACTTAAGGTAAATCAACACCTCTAATAAAGTAAATAATATAGAAAATCTAAGTTGAGTGTTGGAGGAGGTTGTCTTAGAAAATGTGGTCAAAGTTGTGATGGATAATGCAGCAACATATGTTGTAATGTCCCCATTTTCAATGTCCTTATTCACACTAGTTTGGTTTTGACTCACTATTTTTAGTAAGTACTGTATTTAGTAACTAGTATTGACAACAATGCAATGCAATGCATGGTTTCTTGATTGGGCAGTGTGTGGCAATTGTTAGATGAACTCTAATGTTTTGTGTCAGTTTGGTGATTTGGAGTATTTATTATTTTTAGCAGTTGATATAAATAGTAAGTCTATTTTCAGTAATTGGTCCTGGCCAAGGCTACTTCAGCAATGTCTATTTCCAGTTTGGGCGTTAGCATGGCTAAGGTTCGATTTAATTATTATTTGTATTTCTCACTTAAGTTGTTTTAATAAAGTTTCTTTAACTTAAATGAAGGAGTCAAGGGGTCATGTAAAAAGTACCTTGGAGTCTAATGTAATGACTTAACATTGTTTTAGAAGGCAACAAAACCGAAATAATTTCCTTATGAGCCCTCATTTGGAGATATGGATATTTGGGAGAATGACTCCAGATTTCAATTGGAGCTGATTGAGGAAAAAAACCCTCATTTCTAGCACTGATTTCGATGGTGAGAGATCCACCCTAACTGGTTGGAGTGGTTCTACTTCAGGGATCACCGTTGTGCTTACAGAGTTCTTGATTTTCTCACTTTTGGAGATGAATAATGAAGATTTTCTTAGTGTTTTGATGTGGGTTCAAAGATTTTGGTGTGATTGATTCTTGGCTTCATTATTGGTGGTGATTGGAGGAGATTTGAAGCTTTTTTCTGAGGTCTGATTTGCATTTCCAGAAAAAATGAAACCCTCCTTTTGACAATGGCTGAAGGTGAAATCCACTCATAGCTCCATGCACACTTGGTCATCCGTTCTAGGTATTTTTTTGTTGGATTCTTCATGTTTGGGCCCCTATTTCAAGTATTTACTTGCATTTATTGGTAAAGCATTGATTTTTAGAGCCTAGTCACCCTTTCTTGGGAGCCATGCCATTTCTGGGTATGTTGAAGTTCATGTCTGTTACTATAGAGGTCTGCAATAGTGCCATTTTCGGGGTGTTTATCACTGTTTCTTGCAGTGACGGAGTCTAGGAAGGTTTCTTATATGTATATGTTCCCTCTATGATGAAAACTTGCAATGTATGATGAATTAGATGACTATGTTGGCTTCAATCAGGACTGCTATACATTTATTTAAGTCTGAAAATTTAGTCTTCGTTGCTTCAATGTCTTGTTATGAATCTTCTTGAATAGAAGTTCTTTATTGTGTTTTATGTTCATGTTTTATTACCTATGCACTCTTGTGAATGATGCAAAACACATGAAACAACAAGCATTACAATCAGCAAACTAAACCATCAACAAATAGAGAAACTTCAAAAAATTCAGGGGTGGTCATTACATATGTAGAGGCAAGGAGACTACTTGAAGCACAACACCCAACACAATTTTGGAGCCCCAACACTGCCCATTGGCTTGTCTTCTATCAGACATATACAAACTTCATTCAGTAAAATCCATGGTGAAAGGTGTCAAGAACATTAGCTAATACATCTAAAATCACCCTTTGGGTACTCAGTTTGGGGAAAGTGTGTTGTAAACCTTGCATAATAATAATGTTAATAATGTAGAATAAATATTTAAATGCGTTGAAAGAATCTAGAGATGTGGATAACACATGGAATAGGCATTCTTGGGGACACTTATATGTTGTGAGGGACATTAATTAATATTTAATGTGGGGGTCACATTAAGATCATTATTTTATGTGGGAATCACTTGATACCAAATATGTAATTTTGGGCGCTCATGATTTAGTGAGCTCATGGTTTTGAGGCACATGGTTTATGTAATACAACTTCATGATTTTTGTGCAAATTTGTCTTATAAAAGCAAAAACATGAAAAGTTGTTGAGGTTGGTTGGGTTGAGCATCTCCAGCAAGCTACATGTGCAATCGCTAGAAGCGTGGATTGGGAAGTGTAGCTACATAGTTCTCATTTGCTTGTTCACATGCAAGAGTGTGATTGTGTTGCTTGATGATTCAAAGGCCTTGCATGGAGACTCTACAAGTCATTGAAAATGGCAGAGCCAACACAAATAAAATTAGATCACACCATAGTTGCTCAACAATATTAAAAACATAAAATAAGATATCGATTTATTTGGGATTCTTCAATATAATATTTCATTACATTGCACTGGCTTATAAAGCCATTGATTTTCCCATACAAACTACCTACGAGAATAGCTTCCCAAAAACTAACTATTAATTTATTTACTTATTTACTAACATTATTTATTTATTACTAAAGTATAAACTAACCTATATACTAAACAAAAGTATATAATATTCCAACACAAGTGTATTGTAATCTTATTCTTGAGATAATACATTGAGTTGTATGGGTGCTTTTGAAGGCTGGGTTTTTCCCCAAAGGGTTTTCCCAAGGTACATCTGGTGTGATCTCGTAGATATCCTTTGTTATTATTTTGCATTGTAGATTCTAAACTCTTGTTTTGTATTTTTTCTCTTATTAACAGTTATGTCAAATGGACATATTTTGCTGCAACTTCCTTTAACTTAGCTCAATGACAGATCACAAGGCGAAGGAGATTACGCAAACAGGTACCACACAATTTGTGATTACCTTTGTCATTTCACAGAGCATTTATGGTTTGCTAACACCCTTGAAGCAAATGTTTGTGAGCTAACAATGGATCGATTCTTCTTTTTTAAATAAGTCATATGGAGAGAGGGCCACAATGACAATTTGTTATGATGTCTTTGCAAAGAGCACTAATGAAACCATCAAAGTGACTTCCAACTTCTATTTAAATTTTAAATTGTATGCTTTCACTTTTTCTAAACTCTAATTACTAGCTATTGTTCCTTTTTTTAAGTTCTATTTTTAATTGCAAAATTAAATTGTTTATAAGTATTGGAGACTTCAGTCAAGATTTTACACTTGGTGAATGGGGTGCAAAATCAAGAAGGCCATCTGAAACTACTACAAAGTAGATAGAAGAAAATTCAAACACTTTTGGAACATTAGTGATCAAAGACATAACAATCATTTCCACCAACACATCCATGCAATGATGCAATACCTCAACCTCAATTTTTTTTACAAATAGAACTTTAAAACTGTTGATGGGGAGTTTATGAAGGGCTTCAAACATGCATTGAAAGGACGATGCCTAAGGAAGAGGTCAAGGACCAAATCATAATATAGCAGTGTTCCACAGAAACGCGTTTCCCCCCAAATTGGGCGCGTTTCGGAAACGGGGACGTCTCGGGGACGGGGGGACGGGTAATTGGCGTCTCCCGCCGTCCCGCCACCGCCGCCAGTGCTCCGCCGGAGACGGGGAGATGTCTCTGCGTCTCCCAAGTTTCCTTGGAGACGTGGAGACGTCTCCAAGTCTCATGGGGAGACGCCTAGGCGTTTCTCGGGAGGCTAGGAAACGCCTAGCCGTCTCCCGTCATGAGACGCGTCAATGGACGCATAAAATCAAAATTTAAAATAAATCTTTAGTTTCTATATGTTTTATTGTTGCCCTAATTTGGCGTGGGCCCCACCCCTTCCTCTAAAACAACACAAAACCTCTTAATTTGATCATTTCAATCACATTTACAAAGACTGGTTTTTTTTGCAGCCAGCTAAAGAAGAAGAAAAACAGTGAAGAAGTCTGATTGAAGGAGTGAAAATAAAGATTGCAAGTGTGATAGGAGTGAGAAGGAGCAAGAAAAAGAGGAGGAAGAGGATTCTACTTCATTTTGGAGAGATTTTTCAAGCACAAGGTAGGGTTTTTGAAGTTTTTTTCAAATTTCTTGTTGTTTTTGTTTTATTTTTTGAGTTTAAACTTGTTTTTTTTTTCTTATTCATCTCAAAGACTCAAAATCAGATTTGATGTTGAATCTTGAAAGCAAAATGATGAAGATGAATGAATCATTCATCATTTTGCCCTCAAGATTCAACATCAATTTTTTTATTTTAAAATTTTAATAAATTAAACAGCTTGCTTTTTTTTTTTTCCTCAGATCCTTTCTATTTCTCAAATACTATTAGTTATTTCTATTGCTTATAGAGCTTGCTTTTTTTTCCTCGGATCCTTTCTATTTCTCAAATCCTTTTTATTTTCTATTTGCAAACTGCAAAGTAAAATTTCAAATTTGTTATTTCAATTTTCATTGTTTCAATTTGTTAAAGTAGGCTGATTTTATTTTAATTTTGTGAAATGCAGTGTCACTTTCACGATGAGCACCCAAGACATGAGTGGGGATGACATGGAAATCCATTCTCATAGTGAACATGATTCAGATTTTGAACCTGAGAATGAGGGGGATGACCATGGGGCTGATCCTGCAGCCCAATCTAGTTCCATGGCGAGTGCACCAGCTAGTACAGGCTGCCCTTCAGAAATTTTGGCAGAGTTTGCTAGGGGTCATTTTGATCCAAAGTCTCCTCTAAAACAGTTTGCTACAAGAATACAAGGCACATCAAGTTCAGGTGGGGGAACAAGGAAGTGGAAGTGCAACATTTGTAAGATGGAATGGTTTGGTAGCATCACTCGAGTGAATGCACACTTTCTTTTTTGGACAGGAAAAGGTGTGGAGCCTTGTAAGTTTTTGAAGGAGGCTCAAAATATAAAATATAGAATGGAGTTTAACAAGCTTTGGGGCATTCCAGAGGACACAAATATTTTAGTCCCTACTACTTTGACTGCTAGGGCAGCCCTTCAGCAAATCCATCATGCATCAGTGCCACATACTTTTCAGACGGGAGGAATGATGTTTGGGTCTTCATCCACTTCCACTTCTAGTGTCGCTAGGGGGACAGCCACAGGGAAACGCAAGTTGCAGACATCACAAAGTAACCCCATAGCTAATATGTTTAATGTGCAGTTGAGAGATGAGATAGATGAATCCATTGGCAAGTTCTTCTTTGCCAATGGCATTCCATTTCATGTTACACGGTCTCCTTATTATAGGGAGATGATGGCTATGGTGGCTAAGGGAGGAACATCATATGTGCCACCAGGTGAGACGAAAATGAGGACCTCGATCTTGGATAAGTGTTATTCCAAGATCAATATTTTGATGGAGAAGATGAAGGCATGTTGGGTGGCATCTGGGTGCAGTATAGTTATGGATGGGTGGACGGACATTAGCCATCGTCCACTCATCAACATCATGGTCACATGTGCAGAGGGCCCATACTTCCTTAGAGCAGTTGATTGTACAGGGCATCGCAAAGATGCTGATTTTCAATTTCATGTCCTCAGGGAGGCTATTGAGGAGGTTGGGCCACAAAATGTGGTCCAAGTAGTCACAGATGCAGCCCATGTGTGTAGAGCAGCAGGGAAACTCATTGAGGCAGCCTATAGACATATTTGGTGGACCCCATGTTGTGTGCATGCCATGAACAATGCACTCAAGGACATGGGGAAGATTGATTGGATTAGAGGAGTGGTCACCGATGCGAGAGATGTGCAGATGTTTATCTGCAACCACCACACTTCCCATGCACTCTTCAGGACCTTCGCGAAGGAGTTCTTGAAACCGGTGGAGACCCGATATGCATCATATTTCATTCTCTTGGAGAGAATGATTGAGTTGCAAGAGGCATTGCAAGTCATGGTTATGACTAATGAGTGGAATAGGTGGGCCGAGGCCAAGACAGCACAGGGGAGAAGGGTGAAGGAGATAGTGAAGAGTGATGTGTTTTGGACTGATGCGAAATACATTGTCTCCATCATTTCTCCAGTATTCCAGGTTATCAGATATGGGGATGGGGATGCACCTAACCTTGGAGAGGTGTATGAGTGCATCGACTCTATGCTTGACCAGATGAGGGCTGCTGTGCAAGTGAAGGACCCCTCTCTAGCATTCTACAATGAGCACATCCGGCCAATCATTCAGCGCAGATGGGACAAGTTGAACACTCCTTTGCATATGGCTGCCTTTGCCTTGAATCCTAAGTGGTACATGGCTAGACCAGGTAGAGTGACACCGATTCAGGATGATGAGGTGAAGGCAGGTTTCTTTAGGTGCATAGAGAAGATGTATGATTCTACAGATGCCAGCACAATTCGCACTGAGTGGACCAGATTTGCCACTCTTAGAGGCTATTCAGATGCAGCAAAGGTGGATATAGTTTCTATGGCACAGGAGGACCCACTTTTGTGGTGGAATTGTCATGGTTCGAAATCTTTGACCACCACTCTAGCTATTCGTCTGCTATCCCAGGTTTCCAGTTCTTCAGCTGCTGAGAGGAACTGGTCTACATATAGCTTCATCCACTCTCTTAAGAGGAACAGACTTACCTCTAAGAGAGCAGAGAAGCTTGTGGCTGTACACAGTGCTTTGCGTCTCATGGACCGCAAGACAGTTGTGTACAAGGAGAGTCCAGCGGCACGATGGGATGTGGAGCCAGAGGAGCCTTCACAGATTGATGAGGATGATCCTACCACTTCAGATGCAGGGCTGGTTGGTGTGAGCTTGAGGGATCTTGACCTTGTGGAGTCCAGCAGTTCCAGTGATGAGGAGTTTGTAGATGATTAGAGGCCTCCATTCACTACATTTTGAGTTTTGACATTTTGGCATTTTGTCTTTTCATTTTGTAATGCTACTCATTGTAATGATGAATCATGTAATCAATTAATCATCTTTATAGACTTTGTCATATCATCATATCTCATATGACATCAGATATTCATATTTGGCGATATAATAGAAATCTCCAATTTGACAATTTCATTTGTCAAATTTTATTTAGCAATTAGCATTCAAATATCATTATATCTTCGTATTTAGATTTAGTATTTCAAATTTTGCCATGTTATAATTTTACTAATTTCCTATAGTTTCATTTGAAATGTAATTCTTATACTGTTATACTGTTATACATCTTTTCAAAACTAGTTTTTCAAGTACTATAAGTATATGTATAACTATATCAGCACCACCACCCCGCCACCCCCCCGCCGCCGCCCCCCCGCCGTCTCCCTGCCATCCCCAAACTTAGGCCCTTTGTCCCCCCATCTCCGAAACGCGTTTCCCCGTCCCCCCGTTTCCCCGTCCTCCAGGCTCGTGGAACACTGTAATATAGCTACAAGCATGCAAAGGGGAGGCTCTTCTCTTTGCCACTAGCTATTCAAGGGACAATGAGTCAAGCACCCAGTAATGAAAAATATCAATCTTCGGTTCATTTTAATTAATTTATGCGAGGAAAGACTTTGAGTATAATGGTTTAGGAGATCATGTTGGAGGTAAGGATAGAAAATGTGGTGCAAGTTGTAACAGATAATGCAATCGCATATGTGGTGGCAAGGATACTACTTAAGGATAGGTGCCCAACACTTTTTTGGACCCCTTGCACTACCATTGCTTTGATATTCTCTAGAAGGGCATAAACAAGCTTGAGACTACTTTGATGTTGTAGGTAAATGAAAGAGGAATTCACTTGAGATTGAGGTCAAGGACTTGATTATTGAAGAGTTGCAAATGTACAAACAAGCTAAGGGGAGGCTCTATTTGTGGCATCCCAACCTCACCTCCTAAAAAATAGACCATTTTTTTACAATAGCTTAAACTCTTTCATTTACCTACAACAAGGAATAAGGACAAATGTCAATAACTTCATCTATATGTTATCAGCCATAGGGTGTTCATCTAGTTAATCCTTTCCAAATTCAAGTTGAAAAAATTTTAAACTTGATAATTCCAAACAATTTGCCCTAAGATGGTCACAAGTTGTCAATTCATATGACTTCAACTAACAAGACACTTGGCTCTTTTTCGTTCATCACCATGGCTAAGTTGGACATCATCCATTCAATATGGAATGGTCCAAGGGACCAATAAAAATCGTCCTTAAGTGGCCACATGTTGGAGCACTTGGGAATTACATATGAATCCCTTGGTCATAGGGGTCAAACCAATCAAATCAAAAGTTACATTCTAATTGTTGAGGACTTTTTTAAAGCCCACAGTTTTGGGAAAGCATTGATGGTTTTCTAGGTCTCCTTGGCCTACATTAGATGCTTGAGATGAAGATTGTGCATCAAGTTCTATGCAAGGTTATGATATTGGATTTTCTCTAGATTTGGAGTGTAGACCTCATTGAAGCACAGAGACCCTACTATTGTATTACAGATATTTGTTGTTAAATAATACATTAGGTGTGTGCTTTGGAAGCTAGGTCTTTTCATTTAAAGGATTTTCCCAAGATATATTACATGTACTATGTATTGTGTTCTTCTTCTCTTCTAGCTTTCTTATTCTTTATTTAGTGCCATTACTATATTGAAATCTTATTAGATCTCTAGTATTTGTTCCCTTTATTGGATTAGTTAGAAATTTGTTGTATTTACTTACATGACTATTCCAAAGACAATTGAGGGATGTCAAAGACATCCCCAACCATTCCATGGAGGACTTGACTTCCTCAAGATGCCACGCCTAAGGACATTGATGGGGACGAGGGCACAAGGTGTATGGATAGGGATGCATCCCTATCATAGTTAGTGATGTTTTGTTGTGTCATGATCTTACACCCTACTCACATGTGCATCCACATAAATTGGCATCCACATCTATATCTATGAGTTGCAAGACACCTACACTTTGCAGTGGAGTAAAGGATACATATCACATCTATTTTGAAGAGCCTCAACAAAGAACCCTATTGCACCTATTTCTCCCTTTATCATCCATGACTTTCTTTCATTTCATCTTCTATTCCTTCTAATGTAAGTGTATATAGTGTCAGTAGTTGCTTTGGTTCAAGTGTTTTCATTGGTTTTGATATGGATTGTACTAATCCTTGCAACAGCTCACCTAGCCCTCTACCTCTTCAATTTATCTAGTTGTTGTACCCATTTGTAATTGATCTAATATATTAACTTTCACAATTTCCTCACAATATCATGAATATTACCATCTTAGATTTACAATTTCTTCTTTTTAAGTAGTAAATGCATTATTCATAAAAAACTCCTCATTTTATTTTTGTTTTGTTTTATTGCTTTTGTCACATATCATTACCTTATTTGTCTATTGTTTTTCCCTCATTAATACCTCATTGAAATTAATTGGCACGCTTATTGATAATGCATTGACCAAGAATCATCAATTATCGACATCTCTTATGAATCATCATTCATCCACATAATTGTTATTCTTGATTAACTTGCCTTGTTTCCAAGTGTTTCCCTCAATAGTTATCACAAAGACAAGGCCATTTGGTTTTGCTGATTGTCATAACTCTTTTGCTACCTCTAACTAGTCAACTATCACCACTAACCTTTCCGTGTCAATGATCAATAGTTGGAATGTTGATTGTTTAGGTGCTTTATGTTGTCCAATGGTCCCTGCTCATTCAACAATCCCCACATATAAAAGTATATCCTTAAATGGCCTGAAGTCAATGTTTGGTGGCTGCTATATGGTTTTATTGGCACTCTGTGATCAAAACTCATAACAGCTGCTACAAAATTGATCAGTACCACAGCTTCTTGTCCATATAATTATTGAAAGGAACTATATACCCTATTAATTACCTAAATGTAAATCTTTGTACCCAAAACACTATTGGCAATTTTTCCGCCCAATTATGTTTTCCTTCCAACAGGTTTTTATGAATTATTGCAAAGTATTTCAATTATGGATTTATCGGATGTTTTTGCTTGCCTCTTTGCTCTAAGATATATACATTGTGGAGTTATTATGTTTGATTGTAGAAAAAACTTAGTTACTTCATTAACAAAAATGCATATCCCAGTCACTAACCATACTCATTGGCCACCCAAATCATGTTACAACATTGTCGTTCAAAACATTTGTTGCATCTTTAGCTATAGTATTACTATTAACCAATGCCTTTGCTTCTACCAGTTTTGTCAGATTCAATTGCAACTGTTAAATATCAGTATCTTTCTTCCCATAAGGAAGTTTGAATGATCATAATATCAATTCCTCATTTATCAAATACCTCCTACAACAGAGTTGAGTTTGGTTGCAAACAAATAAGCCTTGATTTGTCTCCCAATTCTTTGGCAAGTATCACATGTTTTGATACACTCACCATAGTCATGGTGTAGCGTTGGCCACAGCCCAGAACAAACCTATTAAGAGTATTTTCTTATTGCTGCTTCAGCACTCATGTCCTCCCACTTCAACTTCTGAGCTTCTTCAAGAATTGATTATAAATCTTCCTCTAAAACAAATCTTCTCAATACCAGATCTTTCCCCATATTGTACAATGTTCTTACTCTAACACAAATGCTCCTTTTTTCCCACATTAAGACTACACAAATCTCGACATGCCCATATTCTATCAGTATTTTTCTTTGGGCTGATCACCGAAGTGTGACGTGCAATTACTTGTTGCACCTCTAAAGATTATTCATCCTTCTAACATTCTTTCTATATCTTCATGCACATGGGCTGCATACCAAGGATTCATTTGATATGGTCCTCTAACTGGTATTCTACCTGATATGAGGTCAATGTCCTGAACATAGTTCTTTGGGCACTCTCTTTAAGTCCTTATAGGTCCATGTAATTAATTCATTACATTCTGTAATATATTTAATGCTGCGTATGCCAAGTCTAGCTCTAAGTCTATTCCTAACAAGAAAGATAAGCACAGAAATTAAACAAAATTAATAAAAGGAGTACACATTAGGATCACAATTTGTCATATAAATCTTGCTTAATTTACCTGAGCGTGAAATGGCCCATCTACAGTCTGTACTCTATTGGTAATGTGAGGCACTTGTTGCAACAATGACACAGGCTCAAAACTCGATAGGCAGGCTCCAGACAGATGCTAAGTTTCATACAAAAATTAAAGGATAGAAAGAGTTGACTTCATGATTGTAGAAAATGGGAAAGAGTAGGACTTTACCTGAATTGGCAATTAGGTGGAAGCATGAAGTGTAAGTTTGTGTCTCAGATAAAGGCAGTACAACCTCAGAGGGCAACCTGCTTTCCAAATGTAAGCAGGCCAATTCCTTAGATCAATGAAAACTCTGTAAAATTGCCATAAATCACCTGACATAGGTGATGTAAAGGCATGGCAATTCTAATCAGCTTTATTTCAAGTGCCATCAACCACACTGACATTACTGAGGCATTGCCAGAACATTTTGGTGGAAAATGATCCCATTATATGAAATCTCCTGCTCTGCCTCATCATTTTGAGAATCTACAGCACTGTCCAGCAATACATTTTTTTTTCCAAAATATTTCAAGCAGATGCCTAAAATTCTGAGCCCACCACTGCCACCCCTGCCTGAAAACCTCCTTTCTAAGCAGTTGATGCATTGGATGGAAATGATTCTGTTTATCAAAAATCTAAATTAAATGTCCCACAGAGTGCCTGAGGAGCAAGAATAGCAACAGTTCAGACCCCTTCCTTAGTAGTCAGACTTGAAACCCACTAGACTGATAAGCCAAGTTATCTTAGAGTTGAATCAGACTTGGCACCACGAATAGATAAAATGAAAAATGACTTAAAAAGGATAAATTCAAATAAGATTTTTTTTCCATTTCACATGAATTAAATTGCAAAGCCATTCACATAATGCAAAAGTAACTGTTTAGTTTGCCATCAACCAGTTGCATGTTTCTCTTTGATGTTTTCACGTTGGCCAAGTCTTTGGCCAAACCTAACTGGATCTTGCCATACCAACCATTTTGGACTCAATTTTGGACAACATCAGGTCGAATTTATAAGTTCTTCACAGACTAATTATATATGATCATTAGTTGTTAGCAGCTGTCTTATATAAATCATACAACAGGACAGCAGTCCTTCATAGAATACAAGCATATGAGTTTATTTTTAGAAGAGGACCAACAAATTTAAATCCTTTATTATAATTTTAGAGGCAAACTAAATCATTTGACAATTTTACATTGATAATAGTAACGAATACCAAACAAAAGTAACCAGTGCAAGAAAACTTACAATCTGGGCAAAATATTCCCAGAATGTTGTACGAGCTCATAGAGGTCAATAACAGTGCATCCCCGTCTTGTCTCCTCTATGAAGAAAATCTCCAGTTTTCTCAGCTCATCAAAGGCTCTCATATCTTCAAATTGTAAGTATAGGAATGCCTTGGTCGCAACTCAATATAAGTTATGATTCTAACTGCTATTATGTACTTACAGCAACCAAAGAAAGTTAAAAGGATACATAGTTCATAATACTTGTGCGGGGAGAGCCGAGATGTTCTGAGCTCCGTAAGCATCTGAGCCGAATACTTTAGGGCATCACGGAGATTATTTGAATCCTTCAGAAACAAAACAAAGTCAATGATAAGTAGTCAAATCTGGATATTACAAATAATCAAGAGAACCAATTTGTTCAACACGACACAGCAGAAATGGAACAACGCAGTTAATTGAATTCAACTAAAATGTGCTAACACCAGGTGGTTTTGAAAGTGTGGAAAGACAGATCAGGATAAAGAATCTTCGTCTTTCCAGTCAGAGATGTTCTCACTTTACTGTTAGGAGTGTTCTCGCTATACAGATCCTACTGGACCTTGACCTGGATTTTGCCCTCAGTTCATGGCACAATTGCGATTAAGATCCGATCTCATGGATTCTCTCCATCTGAATATAGGGCACCCACGCTACTTCAATTTGAATAAAAAGTGGAACACAGGATGATTTTGAAGGCTTGGATTGCGTTTACTTGGAAAAAAAGAAATGCAACACCAGTAAATTTGGATGACTTAGATTTGGGAAAAGAAATAGAGAACCAGGTAATTTTGACGTCTTAGATTGCCTTTAATTAATAAAATAAAAATGAATCGCCAGATGATTTCATCAGCTTAGATTGTCTTTATTTGGAATCAAAATAGGATGACCAGGTGATTATGACAGAGTATACTACCTAGCATACAATCCAACTCAAATTACAGTAAAAAGAAGAAGAAGCATTGAGACACGAAAAAAATTTCAGAGTAAATTTTCTTCCATCCAATACATCGTATGCGGAACGGAGATCTGAGCTTGACACTAGTTCTGACTGACTTAAAAAGTGGAGCTCGCACTATGTCAGTAATAATCGAGCCATTTCCTCAAACAAGCGAATTGGTTTCGCTCACGCCTGGATCTCTTGACTGGCCGCTTAAAGGCCGGGTAAGGCCGCTAGGGTTTGTTGGAGCTAAAACATTGAAAACAAATTGAATCAATTTGGATTCCAGTTAAAAATTATGATACCAGGGCACGGTGCATGTAGAAGGCGTTCTGTTGGAGGCCTGCGATGCCCTCGGCCAGCCATTTTTCCTGCTCCTCGGCGCTGCTCACAGTTTCGCTCTGCATCATCTTCTATTGCCACTCAATTCTCCCAATTTTGTCCAACCCTAATCCTGCACGCGCTTCGTGTTCTTCTGTATTTGACGTTTTAGTACAGGAAAGATGTGGAACAGTGCATTTGTCTCATCCGCTTGCTTGATTTGTTTTAAAGTTCGGTAGGAATTCCGCAAGTCGATTGGTTTAACTCTTTCTCAGTCGTTTCATGCCATATATGAAGGGAAGGCCTTTAATAGGTACCGAGGTCGTGTTATTTTAGGGTCCCTTTTATTGTCAAGTCGTGCATTTGACTGGTTGGTGGAGTCTTTCTCGATGGAGTCTATGTAACAATGGTTTATTTAGTACCGCCTAATGGTTTTGCTATTATCTATTTCTAAATCACTATTTACACAATGAACCAATCACTCTTTTGCTTTCTCTTTTTAAAATTTTGTTAATGCAAAACTTGTTAAAAAAATTATTAGTTAAAAAGATTAATTGTTTGATTAGCTAATTTGATTGAAGTATTATTCAAATCTTTATATCAATTGAAGAGACATGTTATCTATATATATATAGATTGTAGGAGTATTTAATGATGAATTTTATGTTGGTTGATTGTCAAAAAATTTAAGATTATATAAGATTAATGCGTGATCTTATAATTATTTACGCATGCAATAATTTTTTGTCTATTTGATATTTCTTTTATCTTATAAACTGTCTTCTTTTATCCCTTGTCATTCTTTTAAAATATTGCTCACCTTTGTTTCTAGGGAAATTGACATTGCTTTTTACTCTACTTTTTTGTTGGGATTAGGTAATATATACCTTACAAATCCCATTCAATTACAAGTATAGATGGATAATTATTGTATTTTCCCTTGGTACACATAGATGGGCCAAGTTGGATACCCATGTGTGATGTAGACAATGTTTATTTAATGTTATTATTTGGATTAAATGCTCTTTGGTTGCATAAAAATATGAAGAGAGAAAATAGAAGATAAAAGGTCATATTGGAATGTGAAGAGGCATGCCTTGTAAATGAAGTCTTTATGGAGTGTTAGGTAGTTAAGTTGACTTCTTCTTGCATAATGGTGGGGGTTACTTGTTCATGGGAGTTATTTACTACATTGATAGATGACCTTCATGAATATGGGGTGTTGGATGTTTGCTTGCGGAAGTTAAATGCCTAATTTTGGGCTTGTCACTTTAGCCACTATTTTTTTTTAAACCATTTATTATTTCTTGTTTTAATTTTCTTTATATATTAGATGTAGTGGATAGTTATTGTTTGATGAATTGTAGATGAAGTAATGTTCTAATATGGAAAAACTATTAGACTAGAGAAGATAGAATGGATTGTATTGATGTATTAATTTATTCATGATTAATGCAAGTTAGGTATATCTTTGATGGTGTAATTTTTTAAAGGGTTTATCCACGTAAATTCTAATGTTATTTGTTTATTATGAATTCACTAATTTTAATTTATTGATATGAATTCTTGCATGTTTCTCCATGTTATTTCAATGGTTAATTACATTTTACTTTAATTAGCAAATCAAAACATTCTATAATTTGTATGTGCTTTTACTATAGTAGTTTACCTTGTTTCTCAATATTTGATATTAAAACTTCAACTTTTATTAGAGAGCGATGCATTTCTTAGAAGTGTTGTGAGCTCTTTTTACTACAATGGGATATCTTGACTTGGTAGTTTTGTATATCTATGAGTGATTGGAACCATGACCAACACATCCTATTTAAAGATTGAGAAATTTAATGGTTTTGGAAACAAGTTTTGAAAGTTAAAAAAGGAAGATCACTCAAAAGAGAGGGGACAATAGAGAGTTGTTGTAAAATAAGGAAACTTATGAAAATATCTAATGAAAACTTTAGAAAGTTGGTCAAGAAGGTTTAGCCATTTGGTTTTTTCTTACAAGTTTCATTCTCTTGAATGTCTTGGAAGAGACTTCCACATTCAACATGTGGAAGAGAATAGGTGATATTTACCAAACAAAGAGTATTGTTAATTATTTTGTACATTAAAAGAACTTTATTCATTAAAAATGAAAGATAGAGACTTGGTTAAAGAGCATATTAACAATTTTAATTTAATTTTGAATTAACTAGAATCTATTGATGTTAATCTAAAAGAGGAGGATAATTTTATGTTTCTTTATTCTTTGTTTGAATCTTGGGAAATCTAATCATTGCTCTAAGTGGTTCTCTTATATATCCAAAGGGTGTTTTTGTTTCTACTTTAATTAGTGAATAGATGAGGATAAAATTTATGAATGAGGGCTTGAAAGATGCATTACATGCTCAAGGAAGGCCTGAGGATAAAAGTGGTTCAAAATAGGAACAAAATAAATCTAAAGGAGAGTTCAAAACCCTTGGAAAGAGCAAAGTGAAGTGTTGGAAGTGTGGAAAGTAGTGACATGCAAAGAGGGTACAAAAATAAGACTTCAATGATTGGTCCTTAGAGAAATTCTTTGATGATGATGTTGGTGATTCATTATTTATTTCTACTTATTTGACTAGTGATGACTCTTAGCTTATTGATTTCAAGTTTCTCATACCGCATGACTCTCCACATTAAGTGATTCTTGTCTTATAGAGCTTATGATTATGGTGAGGTATTTGTTAGTGACAACAATTCACATCAAATTATTGGTAAAGTGAAAGTAAAAATGTGTTCCAATGATGGGAGAGTGAGAACATTTGTCAATGTTTTACATATATTCTAGGCCTTACGAGAAATTTACTTTTCATATCTAGGATGAATGATTTTGGAATGCATGTCATGTTTAGTAAAATTAATTGTAGGATCCCAAGGCTTAGAAGTGTGTGTTTTGTATATGGTGAGCAAGTTAAGAGTTATAAGCTTTGAAATTATTTAACCTTGAAAATATTTTATTTTAAGGATGTATTTTTTAGATAACTTAGAGTATTTCATAATCCAAGATAGTCAAAGGAAAAAGAAAGGAAGATAATGCACTTTGGGATAAAGATTGAGAAGCAAGAAGATGCACATCTCAAAAAATAATAAGTTAGATCTAAGTATAGAGAGGAAGAAGAATATTATAGAGAGTTATCATGTGGATGAACATGTAGAGTAGGAAAAATCTCTTACTCCACCCTTGAGGAGATCCATAAGCCAAAAATAGATATTTTTTTGGTGGTGAATCTTTGTGAATTGGTGAATAATTCAAATCAATGTTGAATGCACAAGACAACTGAGAGGGGGGGTGAATCAGTTGTACCTTAAAGCTTCACAACCCTCATACACATTCATATCCACATTAATGCAATTAACCCTTAATTTGTTATAATGATTTAGCATAAAAGAAAAATAACATAATGCACAAGAGAACACCAAATTTATGTGGAAAACCTAGTATGGGAAAAACCACGATGAGGATTAGCTCGTAATATAAAGTAATATCAACATCAAATACAATAAGCCTCACTACCCAAAGAAAGAGAAAGGCTCACTTCCAAAGGCTCACTATTAGAATAGAAAAGAAGATAGACAAGAATTTTACATAGAGAAATCCATCTCAATGCAACAGAGAGATCCACTATTTGTTCTAAATTCTATCATCTAAAAAGTAGTTAAAGAACCATACAACTAATCTCTGGCATATTGATTCAAATTTGCAAATTCTTCAATAGTAGACACTTTATGACTATAGGATTTAGGAAGAGTTCTAAAAAATTTCTTTACCACTTCTAGTTCTTTAAGTTCACCACTAAGACCTCTGATGGAGCTAACAACTTCATCTACCCTTTGCATATAGCTTGTGACATTTTCTTCTTCATACATCCTTAGGTTCTCAAATATGATCTTTAGATTCTATATCTTAGCTTCTTTGACCTTATCATCTCCTTCATAAATGTTTTCTAACTTTTCCCAAATTTGTTTATCAATTTTCAGACTCACAACTTTCACTAATTCAGAATTTGTAAGACTATTTAAGAGAGCGTACCTTGATTTACCATTACTTTCATAGGCTTTGATCTCATCGACAGTACTTGGACCATTTGTAGGTTCAGTGTATCTATTCTTAACAGACTTTCAGACATCATATCCAAGATAAACTAAAAATCCTTCCATCCTTGTCTTTCATAATCCATAATTCATTCCATCAAATATAGGGATCTCTTTCTTGTGTGCCATCCCAGATCTATCTCAAGTGGTTAAGCTTTCTTCCAAGGAACCTTGCTCTAATACCAATTGTTGAATGCACCAAGACAACTAAGAGGGGGTGAATTAGTTGTACCCTAAAACTTCAAAACCCTCATACACATTCAGATCCACATTAATGCAATTAACCCTTAATTTGTTATAATGATTTAGCATGAAAGGAAAATAATAGAAACTAAAATAAATCAACACCATGCATAAGAGAACATCAAATTTACGTGGAAAACCCAAGATGGAAAAAACAATAGTGAGGATTAGTTGACAATATAAAGTAATATCAACACCAAATATAATGAGGCTCACTGTCAGAGGGCTCACTGCCCAAAGAAAGAGAAAAGCTCGCTGCCAAAGGCTCACTACTAGAATAGAAAAGAAGATAGAGAAGAATGTTACACAGAGAAATCCATCTCAATGCAATAGAGAAATCCACCACAATATCATCAAAACCTTCATAGCATGACTAAAGAATTGTAGACACCTTCTTCTCATTGCATCCACAATCTAACACATAAAATCTTGCATTGCACTTTCCAAATTTGCACTCTAACACTTTGCAATTTGCATCATTCGCATCTCTCTTGTCTATCTCTTCATCCCTCGACAACTCAACTCTTATTTTTACCATCTTCAACCTTGAAACCATTCTCTAAGGTTAGCTATGCACATCAACCGTACAAATTTAAATTAGATTGGCACCAAAACACTTTTGTGGCGGATAGAAGTGAAGGCGAACCACACCATTCCTTATTTGGAACCCAAATCTATAACACCACGCTACAACACACTTCTACAAACAACAAATATCCATCGCAATTAGTGTAAACACCAAGGTCGATCCTTACCTGTGTAAACACCATTAAACTTTTAAGTACACACTTCTTTTGATCCAACAACAACTTGCAAACAACAAATGTCACCTAAAAATAGTCTAGAATATTCCACAAACACCTTGAAATCCAACAAACTCCTTTGCAACAACTTCCACCTAAGAAATGTACACACCCAACACACTCAAACAACTCTATCATATACTGTAAATTAAGAAACTGACTGTCAAAGCACTAAACCTTAAACAACCTCGACTGAAGAAAGATACCAACACTGTCAACAGTCATTCAGATCTATAAGACCTGAAACCAAATTGTGAAGAAACATGGAGTAAAAAAATTTCTCTCAAACACCTATGCAATACATTGTTCACATACCGGTGAACACAACTTCTTTTGTACAATGATCTAGCACACATAATTCTAAATACAATGCCTCTAAACACCTCTAATCAACATATTTGAAACTTACAAGAAAATCTTCAACCTAGAAGAAATGTGGAGCAACACCAAAACACTACTTTGCAACCCAAAACAACAATACAACACACTATTTCCTCTTTTTATCAAATTTTTCTCATAAGCACTTGAAAACCAAGCATCAGAGACACATCCTCATCACCTTCAATACTTCCTCATCACCACCTATCCAACTACAACATAGAAACTCAGCCATATATCCATAGATAGAAGCTTATCAAAGCAACACTGGAGGTTGACATCAATAGCTTATTAATGATAACATAATGCAACTAATCAAAGCATGGATAACACCAACATACTATTGCAACAATATTCTACTCATCAATGGCAACACAAGCTTGTTTACATCAATGACAACACCAACTGTTCATACTTGCAACAATCAAGGCCTCAATTTCTAGTGAATATGATAAGCTATTTAAGGAAACTAAATTACCACATTTTTCCCAAAAATTTAGTTCAGTGCTAGTTAAATTACTCGTGGATTATTTTATTAAACTTTTGAATTGAATTCTTTTGTCATAGTAAATGATGCCTAATTAGATCTTAATTACCTAAAAATTATATATGCACTACAATTCTAAATCATATTCACCATCAATATTACATTCTTATTTTTTGGGCCATATCACCATTTTATTTATTTTTTGTTTTCTTTTAGGGCCATATTCACTTTGAAATTAATATTTGGTATTTTTCACTTAATAATTATATATAATTAGGCTTTCAAGACTTGTGTTGTAGGCCCCAATATAAGCTAAACTATAGAAAAACCTCATAGTTCTATGGTGACAACGAGACTATCAAACATGACCTACCAAAATTATGTTTTGATGCATATGGGGCCTCAAATTTGATGATTATGAAGAATATCTTTATGACCTTTAAAAACTAGTGTATATGGGGCCTCAAATTTGATGATTATGAAGTATACATGTAGTGTAGAGTTCATGTGCTAATAATATTTTTTTTATTTTTGCATGGATAAGAAATGTAGATCTTGTTTGCAATTTATGATAGGTATTCACTTTATACAATGCCTACAATAACTCTTTTGGTGTTGTTGCTACATGACAAGAGAAGAATGGGATTGATCACTTATGTGATCAATAGATAAATAATGATGATTAATGTATGGATTGAAGTTGTGGATAAAGTGTTTTTGGTTGATAAAGGATTACTCTTATCAATCTTTAATTTGTAGATAAAATTTGTTAAAAACTTTATATTTCAAAATAAATCTATACATCAATTTTCACCATTAGTTTCCTCTCTAATTTAATGGTTATGATCTATTTCTAGGAAGTAATAAACATGCTCGGCTTAAAATGTTCACCCAATCTAGAATTTCCTTTGGACCATTAGATTATTTTTTGATTAATAGTTATCAATTCTCCTCTCTAAAATAATTGTTTTAACTTATTTCTACAACCTAATAAGCATATGCACCTTAAAATGTTTGCATAGTCCAAAATTTATTTTGAAACATTAAATTATGAATTGATTGATCAATAATCTAATAGTCCAAGAGAAATTTTAAGTTGAGTGAACCTTTTAAGCTGCACATTCTGTAACATACCATTTGTTCTCGCAAGTAAATTTCCTAAGTTTTCACTTTCAAGTAAATAAACTATGTTTCAAACCATTGCCATAAAAAATTTATTTTCTAATGAGAGAAAGAATGAACTTAGATGGCATAATAAATTCCATTCATTGATTTCTTTTCCAATACAATAATCATCATGATACAATATTTCCAAGATTGTAGACAATTACATACATAGCTCAACCGAGCTTCAAAGCAATAGATATAGATGGTCCAAGAATCGTCTATAGAACTTGATCGCCAGCTGAGGAGGAGAAGCATCACTCAAGCACTTTTCCACCAACCACAAACTCATATGCGGTCCCTTGCACATCTATCAATGGATAGATGGCCCTACCCTTCAACGAAGAGATTGGTGAAGAAACACATTAACCTTAGTGAGCTTAGTGATATGTCTTACATAACCAAAACTTGTAGACCTTACAATCCTGATCTACCATGCATAACAAGGAACACAGTGAATTGACAGTGGAGCCAAAGGAAAACACACTACTTTGGCTAAAGTATTCTCACTCAGTACTTTGAGTGGCAGCCATCCTATTCACATACACTACCTTAGCTCGTTCTACTTTAGACCATTATATCTTTGCGTAGGTAAACCTTCAATAGGTAATCCTAACCTTTGATTTGACCTATTCCCTTTTCCAAAACTAGATAGCATCTCTACCAAATGAACATAAGCAAAAGTACAAGTTACCCTCCCTTAAATGGATAACCTAACTCTAGGGTTTAAATCATATGCTATCTAAGTCCACAAAACCATAACTTAACAAGTTATTCCAAATATGTCATTCCTATTATATAATACTAAAGATGTCAACAAACTCTCCTTAATATGAATTAAATACAAGCACTTATATGGAAAACACATCAATCACAACCTTTCCTCTTTTATAAGCAAACTAGTGCAATTCCAAAACACACATACAAGACAACAATCTTTCAGATTTAAAGATAAATCAGAATAAGAATAGAATTCCATGCCTGTCAACCACTTAATCCAATTGACTCTAGAACTTCCTAGCTTGGCCTCCTCTTTTTATCAACTTAGAAATCAACCTTTCTTCACTTAGCCTCACAAAAACTCTCTCACCACAAGATCTCAGCAAAATAACAATTGCTCAATGAAAACTATAGCAAAGATGGCAGCATAATGTTGCATATGAAAAAGTGTATGAAATGAGGTGAGATCGACCTATATTTATACATAAGAATCAGCTTCACAAGGCTACAAACAAGGTTCATTATACGCCACTTCTCAGCCATTTAAAATCGACCAACTTAGAAGAAGAAAGGTGGTGAATTCTCATGAAGATAGTCATCAAATGTGTACAACAAATTGATCCAATGTTTGCCACAACAAATTTGACACATTCAGAAAGCACATGTTTTAACACAACTAATCAGTTTCAAGAATGATAGACTTCTAAAGCAACTAGATAATTCATATCATGGCACCAAGTTTGTAGCTCATTCCCTATTCACAAGGCCCGCGATTTAGTAATTGAAATGGTCTATCACAAATTTGATGCACATACACAGTTGACCAAGTCAAAGCTAAGTAGTCAACACATAGTTTGATTCGACCTTCTGCATTTATATTTGACTTTTGACTTGGGACAATGTTTATACATTGCACTATATTTCAATTCATTAACTCTCACATCAGATTATAGCCTCACGTATTTCATTATCATTTAATCTAAAATGATATTTATGCCTTAACATTTATTTGAGCACTATTATACAGTGTGCTACATTTCTCAGTCATCGACAAAGCATATACTTGTATGAATTGGCCTTTATACTTTGCATAAAATATGTATAAATCAACCTTTATTACTTTCTCTATATATATATATACATGTACATATATATATATATACATGTACATGTATATATATATATACATGTACATGTATATATATGTATACATGTACATGTATATATATATATATACATGTACATGTATATATATATACATGCACATATGTATATATATATGTACATGTACATATATATATATATATATATATATATATATATATATATATATATACATGTATATATATATATATATATACATGATGTATATATATATATATACATGTATTATATATATATATATTATTGTATACATATATATATACATGCACATATATATATATATGTACATGTATATATATATATATATATATATATATATATGATGTATATATATATATATATGTACATATATATATATATATATCAATGAATAGCCTCAATGCTATACACACACACACATATATATATACACACACACACATACATATATACACACACATTATATATTCTAATATATATATTTATATATATTCCATGTCAACTAAATATGTATACATTTGATATTTCATAAGATCAACTTAATATTCATATATATATATATATATATATATATATATATATATATATATATATATATATATATATATATATATATATGTATATGTATGTATGTATGTATGTATATGCATGTATACATAGTCGACGTTTTCGTATGGGCATTTTCATTTGCCTTTACATGCGTATATATCAATACATGTATACATATGTATATATGTATATGACATACATAAACAATTACTATATGTATATATATATATATATATAAGCACACATAGGTACGTCTACCTATGTACTCTCATGTACATGTTCCTTCATGCAAATGGATTATCATCGACATGTGTATGCATATATATATATACCTTCAGTGTATGTACATCTCATCAATCAAGTATAGTAATATAAAGAAGTACTCGCATGCACCAAGCACTAAACATTAACCAATAATGCTCCTAACACAATTCAAACTCCTTTCTATTGCAAACACATCAGGTTAAAGGATAACTTACCGATTCCCAAACACTATGACTTGACTCAACCATTCTACTAGTGAGTGTGTGTGTGTGTGTGTGTATATAAGCTCAATTAGGTTTCATTACCAGTTACTTCACCAAGTTCTTCTCCTGAGTGATACTTCCCCTCCCTTCTGGAGGATTGATTTTGAACCTACATCCAACTTAACACGTTTACATGGTAGTCATCTATTCATCAATACAAACATTTGCATTATCCTTTTCATATTTATAATATTAAATTTAATAACCATACATTCCAAATTTCCATTCCATTAACATCAAATGAAATACACATTCATTCACTTTCGATAAGCAAAGTACAATCACACATTTATATCCAATCAGAATTCCAAATATATTCACACATGTAGTAATTCACCCTAGCATAGTAATAATGAATAGGTAAACATAGAATGGGGTGTGACATACTCCCCCCCCCCCTTGTGAATCATCATCCCCGATGATTTTATGTAGCAAACGCAACTAAATAAAACAAACAACATTGTTTTTCTCAAGCATTTTCAAAAGCATGTAAAACATGTGGAAACTTTTGGTCTATTTTAGCATAGTCTTCCCAAGTGGCAAAATCTTATGTATATTGGTCCCATTATACTTTGCATTGCATAACCTCTCTATTATGCAAGTGAAGCTTACATGTTCCAAGCACCTTGATAGGCTCAATTGTTACCACTCTAAGGTCTTGTACCTATAAAGCATTCCAATCAATTACATGATTATCACCTGGTGTATACTTCTTAGGTAAGAAATGTGAAAGACATTATGCATCCAAGCAAGAGCTAGTGGCAACGCAATTCGATAAGCTACAAGATTCACTTCCTCTAGAATCTCAAAAGGACCTACATAGTGCAAAGCTAGTTTGGATGACTTTCTAAACTTGATCGAACTCTTATGCAGTTTTACCCTTAACAACACTTTATCACCTATTGCGAAATTCCTAGGCACTCTCTTTGCATCTGCATAGCTTTTATGCCTATTATTGGCTTCAGCTAGCCTTTGCTTGATAACCTTGACTTTTTCCTCCATTTCTGCTAACATTTTAGGCCCAAGACTCATCCTATCCTCAAGTTTATCCTAACTTATCAGGGTTTGACACTTTCGGCCATATAATGCTTCAAAAGGAGTCATCTTTATTGTAGAATGGTAGGAATTGTTATAATCAAATTCCACCAAAGGCAAGTAGTCTTCCCACTTGTATTGTTGATCCATACAATACATTCTTAGTAGGTCTTCAAGTACTTGATTCACCCTTTCTATTTGTCCATCCATTTTTGGATGATATGTTGAACTTCTATTTAGTTGAATCCCCAGTGCAGAGAATAAGGTTTGCCAAAATTTTGAGGTTACGTGTGCATCCCTATCTGAGATAATTTTCTTTGGAATTCCATTTAGTCTAAACACCTCTTGCACAAATTTATGAGCTATAACATGAGCTCCATTGGTTAAATTTCTCGGTATAAAATGTGCTACCTTAGTAAGCGTGTCCACAACCACAAGAATGGCATTGTGCTTATTCCTTGACATAGGAAATCCTTGCACAAATTCCATACTTATGACTTGCCACTTACTCTCTGGAATATCATGTGGGTATAACAAGTCAGTAGGATGATGATGTTTCGCTTTCACTCTTTGACACTCTAGGCATTTAGCCACAAACCTAGCAATGTCTCCTTTCATCCCTTTCCAAAAGTATAATGGCTTCACATCTGCTAGCATCTTGGTCACACCAGGATGTCCCAAGTATGGTGCTTCATGAACTTCTTTCCATATAAGATTTATGAATTCTTCAAAGTCAGGCACATACATCCTTTCCTTATACCTAAGCAATCCATTGGGTTCAAAATGATATCCATCATATCTTGCATCCTGTGTATTATTTTTAAGTGCTTGCTTAACTTGCAAATAGTACTCATCTTCCTTACATTTCTGTAATACTGGACCTTTAAAGTCAATTTGTATTATCACTATCAAGGCAATATGGCTCCTACGACTTAAGGCATCGGCTACCCAATTTTCTTTTCCTTTGATATAACTGATATTGAAGTCATAATTAGCTATCAACTCCAACCATCTTCTTTGTCGTGCATTCAAATTAGGCTGAGTGAATAGATACTTCAACCCGCGATGACCATTTTTCATCTCAAAGGGTTTTCTTAGCAAGTAATGCCTCCACATTTGCAATGCATGAACCGCCACTACTAACTCTAAATCATGAGATGCATAATTTTGCTCACAGGGTTTCAACTTCCTTGATTCATAAGCAATTACTTTCCCTTCTTTCATTAAAACTCCACCTAATCCTTTTCTCGATGCATCTATGATAATATTGAAGTCACCATCAGGATCTGGTACTTTCAAAATTGTGCAGTAGTTAACTTCTCTTTAAGTAGATCAAATGTTGCTTGGCATTTTTCTGTCCACTCAAACTTCTTCCATTTCCTCTACAAAGAAGTATTTGGAAAGGCTATTTTGGAGAAATTTGCAACAAACTTCCTAATATCCTGCCAGACCCATAAAACTTCTTACTTCAAAAACACTTTTAGACACCAGCCATTCTAGCACTGCCTTGATCTTGCTTGGATCAACTAAGATACCTTCAAATGATATCACATGTCCAAGGTACTACAATTTCTTTTGGAAGGAATTACATTTAAAAAGTTTCCAATACAACTTATGTTCTCTCATCCATTGTAAAACTATCTCCAAATGCTTGCAATGATCCTCCTCATTCTTTGAATAGATTAGGATATCATCAAGAAAAACTAAGACAAATTGATCTAGGTAATCCCTAAACGTGTTGTTCATTAGATTCATAAATGTTGTTGGTGCATTAGTTAGTCCAAATGGCAGGACTGTAAACTCATAATACTTGTACCTTGTTCTAAAAGCAGTCTTAAAGATGTCTTCATCCTTGATTTTTAACTGATGGTATCCAAATTGTAGATCAATCTTAGAAAATACTGCAGGTCCTCTCATTTGATCAACAAGGTCATCAATGTGTGGTAATGTCCATACTTGTTTGTTATCATAGCTTTGTTAAGCATCTGATAATCTATGCACAACCGCAATGTACCATCCTTCTTCATAAAAATTATTGGGGGTGATAAACTTGGTCTTATCAATCCCTAAGATAACAATTCATCCAACTGTGCCTTAAGCTCCATTAACTTAGTTGTTATCATTCGGTGTGGCACTTTGGAAATAGGTTTCGATCTTGACACTATCTCAATGGAGAAATCAAAAATCCTTTTTGGTGGTAATCTAGGTAATTCTTCTAGAAACACATCCACAAACTTTTGAAGGATTGGATATCTTTCCATGTCCGTCTCTCCAATCTCCATCATTTCACCTTATTCCACCTCTTGATACTCTTCTAATCCATAGTTGACCATACCATTCTCTAAATCTATTTCCTTATATTCTTCAAGCTTTTACATTTTTAGTACAAATAGCTTACATCCTTTCTTCTTAGCCCTAAGCAGTTGCATTGCAAAAATTTGGCATATCTCGACTTCCCTAGGTATCCCTTGCAACATTACTTGGTTACCTAAATCACACAAACATTCTACAATTTTGGCATGATAGTCCACCTTAGCCTTATGCCTCCAAAGCCAATTCATTCCTAGGATAACATCATAGGATCCTAAGGGTGCTACATATAGGTTTACTTCCATAAAAAAACAAGGTAGCTCAATCCTAGCTTCAAACAAACATTATTCCATTGTTGCTCTTGTCTAGTTTGCATATTCTACAACCCGTGACTTTTCCATGTAACCAGCTTTCTTGGATATTTGCTTTGCTATTCTAGGTGAAACAAAAAAATTAGTAACTATAGTATCTATAAGTATGGAAATGGGTAAGCCAAACAAAATACTTAGAGTCTCCATTGGAGTCACTTGATACTCCGCTTGACAATCATCCAAAGCAGCATGAATCTTCTGTTGGAATGTTGCTTGCTAGGAAGAAAGTGGGTTTCCATAAGGTCATGACCCAAAAGGCTTAATGCGACAATTTGATGCATAATGGTCCCCTCCACATGTGAAACATCCTATTGCTAGTCATTTCTTCCTTGCAGGTTCACTAGGCTTACTAGCATTACTTCCAACATTGTTCTCATTACCACCACTGAAATTATTCCTTCTACACTCCTTCCTCAATTCTTTCCCATTATTTCAAGGTCCATTATCCCTTTGCTTCTGAAAATCTTGCACCACTTAAAACCTCCTTGGAGTTGGTTTAACTTGAACTCCCGTAAACTTCTTATGGTTCCTATTCTCTCAGTGGATGGAGATAGCTTTGAGCTTCTACTCTTGCTTAATAGCCTTCTCATACAATAGATCCATAGTGGTTGGACCATGAACATCTAACTCACCCCCAATCTAACTATTAAGCCCCATGATGAATTTCCTTATATGGAATCGTTCATCCTTTTGATACATTGGAACATAACGTAACAAAGAGGTAAACTTTTCCCAGTACTCATTTACTGGCATTTCTCCCTGTCTAATATTTTGGAAATTAGTGAGTTTACAATCAAAATAGAGTTGAGGTAACCATCTTTTCCATAATACTTCCATAAATTCATTCCATGTAAGTTTCAAAGATCTAAGATTGAGTTCCATTTTCTTGTTCATCCACCAGTTGGAAGCTTCTTCCATTAACTAGTAAGCTCCCCATGCTGCTTTCGTGACCTCAAAATAATTTCAAATCTTGAAATATTTCTCCATCTGGATCAACCATGCCCCAACTTCTTCCCCATTGGTGCTACCTTCAAACTTGGGCGGGGTTATTTTATTCATGTCCCTAGAAAGTTCAGTGGCCCTGCGCTTCCTACTAGTTCTTTCTGAAGGAGAGGGTGATTTCTCTTTCTCATGTTTTTGAGTTTGATCAATGTAAAGAGAATTTTATCCCTCATCCCCATTATTTGGGATTTCCTAATCTACCCTATATTTTACCCTTACTTCTTGCTTAAGATTTCCTAGCCTTTCCAAGATTTGACCCAATTTAGCTTCGACACCCACCAAACCTTGTCTGACTTCTTGACTTCCTCCAGGATCAGTCCTAGTTCTCACCATCTTTGCATGAAAAGGGTTATACCTAAAGGTTCATCATATTAGATGCAATCACATTCTATTTATCTTATGGACGACATTTAAATGAGCATTCATTTGCACATAAAAGAAATTCACATAAGATTTGAGAAAAAAACTTTTGATAAACACATGATTTTATTTATTTTTGAGGATCTCAAAATCCTTTCAATAACATAAAGTGACTATTTAGATAGTCAAATGGAGAGTATCCATTAGATTCACTCTCTGACACATAACTTAATGGGGTATACCCTATAGAATTCTGTTCATTTCTCAATTGATCTTCTATATCCCAAAATGGATAGTAACCTTCAGATTTATCATTCAATACATAGTTGCGAGGAACATAACCCTTTGATTCATTACTTGAGGAAATTACAATCACTTCCAACATCAGAAGAACTTTAGGGTCTCTAAAGATGAATGTTGGACTGACACTCCCTTTTGAGGGCATATCCTTGGAAAGTGACAAGGAATCAGACTTTGTTGGTGAAATTGGAGGCAGATAGTTGAAATTGAATTCCTCCTCCATCCTTCTCTTTACTTCACTAATATGAGAAAGAGCACGACTGAAGGTTTTAGTATCCTTTAACCAGACAAAATTATCATAGTTGGCACCCTCTATCGTACAAACAATGGCCTCTTTTTCCTTCTTGGCTTTCAGGTATTGCTCATTACCGATTATTGAATTTCTTGCAATTAACCTAAGATGCACCATCCTAGCACAAGAATTTCCAAACATTAGTTAATCATGGACAAAAAGTATGATGAGCACATAGGTTCCAGAGCTAAACTTGGTAGCTCTGATACCACGTGTAACATGCCATTTGTTCTCGCAAGAAAATTTCCTAAGTTTTCACTTTCAAGTAAATAAACTATGTTTCAAACCATTGCCATAAAAAAAAAAAATTCTTATGAGAGAAAGAATAAACATAAATGACATAATAAATTCCATTCATTGATTTCTTTTCCAATACAATAATCATCATGATATAATATTTCCAAGATTGTAGACAATCACATACATAGCTCAATCGAGCTTCTAAGTAATAGATATGGATGGTCCAGGAATCTTCTACACAACTTGATCGCGAGCTAAGGAGGAGAAGCATCACTCAAGTGATTTTCCACCAACCACAGACTCGTATGTGGTCCCTTGCAAATCTATCAATGTATAGATGGCCCTACCCTTCAACGAAGAGATTGATAAAGAAACCTCGTTACATTAACCTTAGTGAGTTTAGTGATGTGTCCTACATAACTAGAACTTGTAGACCTTACAATCCTAATCTAGCACGCATAACAAGGAACATGGTGAACTGATAGTGGAGCCAAAGGAGAACACACTACTTTGGCCAAAGTATTCTCACTTAGTACTTCGAGTGACAGTCATCCTATTCACATACACTACCCTAGCTTGTTCTACTTCAGACCATTATATCTTTGCGTAGGTAAACCTTCAATAGGTAATCCTAACCTTTGATTTGACCTATTCCCTTTTCCAAAACTAGATAGCATCTCTACCAAATGAACATAAGCAAAATTACAAGTTACCCTCCCTTTAATGGATAGCCTAAACCTAGGATTTAACTCATATGCTATCTAAGTCCACAAAACCATAACTTAATAAGTTATTCCAAATTTGTCATTCCTAGTATATAATACTAAAGATGTCAACAAACTCTCCTTAATAGGAAGTAAATACAACCACTTATATAGAAAACACATCAATCACAACCTTTCCTCTTTTATAAGCAAATAGACTTTTCTTTATTATAAGCAAACTAGTGCAATTCCAAAACACACATACAAGAAAACAATCTTTCAAATTTAAAGATACACTAGTAGAATTTGGCAAATAAATGACTAGGTGATTAAAATGAATTTGGAAAATAAATGACTACGTGACTAAAAATTTTAGTCACGTGACTAACACTAATAGTATTTGGAAAATAAATGACTAATTTGGTCATTTATAGGTGACTAATTTGGTTATCGGGTAAAATCACAATTAAATGACTAAATAAATGACTAATATCAGACAAATAAAAATGACTAAATAAATTTTCTCATTATTAAAATCTTGGCCATAATTTTCATTTTAATAAACATACTCTAAAACCTTCGTCAAGACCTTATTTTCAATTGTAGCCCGCCATAATTAATAATAAAATATTACAAATAAAATTACTAATAAATATTTTTTGTGAATAAATATTTTGTTTGGTGGTGTCATCATATAAACACCAAAGTTTCTTCTAAATTGAATGCCCAACTCCTCAAAGGGCCCAACTATGTAGTGTGGAAGATAAATATGCATATAATTCTCAAATATATACTAAGCTTCTTATAAGTTTACATACTCTACATTTACTAGAGGAAAATAATGATATTACAAATAGTTTACAAGTATGATTATATAAATTAGTTAAATTATAATAGAAGAGATAAAGATGGAGATAAAAATAAATAAAGAGATAGAGACAAAGAAATATAGAGGTAGAGAGATAAAGAGGAATAAAGATATAGATGGAGAGAAAGATTGAAAGAGAAAGGAATAGAAAAAGGAGAGATAATACAAGAGAGATGGAAACATAAGAGATAGAAATACAAGAGATAGAAAGGGAAAAACAGATAGAGAAAAGAAAAACTAACTTTTGATTACTTGTTTCATGCCAAAAATCCAAGAATGGTAAGTGTCCTTGGGGGGTTATGCTCAAGGTAGCATGACGTTTGTTATAGAAAAACAAACTTGTAGAGAGAGAAAGACATAAAAGAGAGAGGGAGTTAGAGGTAAGATATAGAGAGAGAAAGACATAAAATGGAGAGGAAGATAGAGATAAGATATAGAGAGGTGGACAGAGAAAAAATAAACTAAACTCCTATAATCAATTTACTATTACAAATATATAATTTTGTCTAATGAAAAATTATATTTAAAATATATATTTATTGGGTGAATGCTAATTGAGACCTTTGTTACATAAATAACATCATTTGCTAAATGACCTACCAATTGACCTCGTGTACTACACATATGTCTGAAAAAATACACCAAAATTTTCTCTAATTGACCTTTCATACCTCTTCGGCGTACCTATTGCACACCAAGGTGCAATTGCTAGTAATAATTTTATATATGTATGTAACATGTCAAAATGTGCTCGTTATTAAAATCTTGGCTATAATTTTCATTTTAATAAACATACTCTAAAACCTTCGTCAAGACCTTATTTTCAATTGTAGTCCGCCAAAATGGAGAAGTGACAGTCGAAACCTTATTTTCAGGCATAGCCCGCTAAAATGGAGATGTGAAAGTCGAAACCTTATTTTCAAGGTAGCTCGCCAAAATGGAGAAGTGAAATCACAATGCCTGATTGAGGGTTGCAAACTTTGCCCATTTTTCCACATTGGACACAATTTGTACATAATCTTGCGGTAAGTCACTTTCCATGGTTTCAGTTAATTTTACTTTTCAAATCTGTACGCGGTTAGACCATTTTTTATTGTGTTAAGAATGATTTCTCATTGCATAGGTGAATTTACTATATTGTCCAAGCTTATTTTGAAACCAAGGATTCATAACAAGGCTTGTCTATGTTAATCTTAATCTTGAAAGTAGGTGGTCTTGAATAGGAGAAACACAATGATTACAAGAACATTACATTTCACTGTTGGCTTTTCCAAAACAATTGCCAAATAAATGAGGATAAAATAGAATTTCTTCAAAACAAAGAAGCAGACATGTTATAGTGCAACCAAAACATATTTTGAGATAATAAGACGACAATTCAAACTACTCCCTATATGTTAATCACAACAAATTTTAAAAAGCAAATATAGAGCCCTATGATGCTGCTATCAAACTGCCAGTGCTACAAGGATAAATTTGTATATTTCTCAAGCCCACTCAATTAACCATTTAGATTTGCAAGTTTTTTTCTCTAATCACTTCATTAGTGTAGATTAATGTGTCTTAGTGTGGTCTATATGAACATGTGAACATGTGTTCATATGTCTTACAGTTCATAACCCTATATTGTGGTTCATTTTCTTCAATAGACTTTGGCAGGTAGTTCTAACTTCAAACTTCCTATCCCACTTCTAAACTTGTGTGGTTGTTTCTAACGAAGCTTTTTTTGCAAACATCCCTACCATGCACAACTATGCATTTATTGGAGGTCAAGTTCAAGAACTACACAAAAGATACTACATTTTTGAGATGGCCCTTTAATAGTAGGTGTTGACATCTAATTCCTAGAAAGTTTAAAATAGGTGACCAGAGCAAATGGTGATCTCCATTTGCACTCTCCATTGTCTACAAGCTCCATCCCTACACCAACTTGTGCATTGATACTTGCAACCTTAATTTTGTTCATTTTGATTATGAAATCCTTGGTTTCCCTAAAAACTTGTATTCTCATTATATAGTATATACTAATCTATCTCTGCAAGCACTATTTTGTATGTTTGAGTGATAATTCAAACTGAACCATACACTGAAGCAAGTCCAATGTTAATTGTAAAAATATCACTAACATTCCTAGTCTTGACTATTCTAGATTTCTCCCTTTGATTTTTTCATGTAATAATCATCCAATACCTGACCTAATATATATATATATGTATTGCTGGGTTTGCCCATCATATATATATATATTTCACATTTTTTAATTTTTAATTTTAGCATAAATATATACTAGCACGATTTCAATAAGCGTCCTAGTTGCATTAGTATTGTTACAACTTAGAAGCAATATATGATTATGATTCTACTTCTGGGAATTAGAATTTGCTTGGATTGAATGGGCCTTGGTTTGGAAACTTTGAGAGGGCCTCTAAAATTATAGATTTAGTGAATAATGCTTATTTTTCCACCACATGGACTGCAAGAAGGAAGGATTGATGAACAAGGTTGATGAGGAACAAATGAATCACCTTGTCAAGTGAGAAAATGGGAGGATGCATGTAACTTGGAAGTATCTTACAAAGGGTGATGATGTCTCACAATTGATCACCATATAATTACATTTATTTTGATATCTTATGTTGTATCATAAGTGTGCAATTTATTTAGGGATTAATGGCTTCATATATATCATCTGCTCAATCTCCTTTTGGTTTTATTTGATTTAGGCCCTAAGGTATTTTTTTGTTGGATTTAGCAATGCATTATATAGGAGGTTTAATTACTAGATTCTTTGTCTCCTTTCCAAACTTGAAGCTAACTTTGGATGCTAGGGACTTAGGAGAGTTTCATCTTTCCATAGAGAGACATACCGATTATGTTGTGGATTGGATAGGATAACCTCAACACCATATAATTTCCTTTACAAAATCATAGCATTTTTTTATGGCTTATTCTTTATAGGAGAGTCTTATTTTCGTGCAAATAACTTTTTTTATTAATTGTTAGCATAAGCATTTTTTTCATGGAATATTAGGGATCCATAACATGAATAAACCATGATTTCATTTCTTGTAGGTTGCTTGTGCCCTATTAATGGTAGGGGAAAATCTTGATAAATTTTTAGACACTAAGAACATTTTAATACAAATGGGAACCTATTTTCAAGTATAGGTGAGTAATATTGACTATTATTTGTTCTTTTATTCTTTTGAATGCCTCCTCTACCCCCTCCCTAATTCTATTATTCTTGCCTTATCAAATACCTTTTTTTGTTCTTTGTAGGATAATATCTTTATTTCTTTGGTGATCCACAGACTATCGGGAAGGTGAGGGCATTCTCTAATCTAATCTAGCTCAAATATGGTTGCTTAAGTTGCTAATGACATTTTTAAAGATTATAAATTTCTCATGTAGGTTAAGTTGCTAAAGTGTTCTATGGGGATGTGTCACCTATCCTTGGGGGCCATATTGAATGACCCAAACTTTTCTACTTTTATTTGAACCCTTTTCTCACATCCTAAAGAAATTTAAGGATTTGTTTTACATCCTTGGGACATTACTCTTTTTAATTTTGTGTGGGTGGGGGAGTTAGTATTTGGTATATCTATACTATGAAGTATCTCTTAATATTTTTAAATTGCTTATAGAAGGATTAAATGAGTTTCATTATTGCTAGGGCTAAATCTAACACATGATCTTGTATTGTAATATTCTTGTATGGTCCTCTCTTGATTTGATCTCCAACAATCCAAAATACCTATCTGAACAAATTTTGGTTGTAATGAAATGCATTTTAAGAATTTGTATGTTAATCACAGACTTACTATTCTATTTTTGGAGTTGGTTCATGCAGATAGGAATGGACATTGAAGACTTTAAATGCTCCTAGATTGTAGTGCAAGCTCTTGAATGCGGAAATGAGAGCCAAATTCAAAGACTATATGTATGCAAATAAGTCTATTTTCATTTGTGACTATCTGTGTAATTTTACACTAGCTGCTTGTTGACTAACAATGATTATGTTATTTTTTAGGCTAATTATGGAAAAAAATATCCATCTTGTGTTGCAGAAGTTAAGGATTTATATAGAGAACTTGGAATCGAGGTTTGTTTATTCTTTTCTTTTCCTTTATGAGATGTTAAAAGTGATCTATTCTTTTCAAAGTTTCCACTATCAAATTGCATGGTTCATAGGAGAACTTAATTTTATCTATAAAAATGATATTAAGGGACATGTAGATTGAGTTGTCTATACAAATTTTAGAATTTGAACTCTTAAAATTAGCTTCCACTTTCTGAGGGGGCATGCAAATCACTTTTGAATTTGAGTGTAAAAAATAGAGTAGCGTGTAAAGAAAAAGGATGAACAATAATAAAGTGAAAAGTGGCTCTTCTATCAACCATGTAGAGTACAATGAAAGGAGTGTAGGGATGGTAGGGGTTTAATGTTTACAATGCAGTGGAACCTGAGTCACTGGGTTCATTAACATATTTGAATAAACTCACAAGTCTCGAAATCTTTAGGGCACAATAGTTAAGTTTGATATACTAATTAACAGAAAAAATCTATTTGGCACATATTATGGTCTATACCAATTCTTCGTGTATAGGACAATTGATGAATCAACATTTGCATGTATTCTATTTGACCCTCTAATTTCCTTATCATTGTTGATAACTACCAATGATAAAAGCCAAAGTCTTATATGCTTGAAAGCTCTTCAATTATCCACAATATCCACATGCTATGAGCTCTGATACAAAGATTGTGCATAGTTCTTCTTAGTTTATTCAATTTGGTGTTATTATTTTTATCCTATGATTCAGGCTTCAAACTGACCCCTCTCATTAGTATTTGTTTTCCAGAACTATCTAGAAGAGGGTAATCAAAATTAGTATTGGAATATCTGAAAGTCAAAGAGCCTTTCCCTGAAACTGAAGCTTTGTTCTTGACAAACCAGAGCTGAGACGAGCCAAGAACTAGTGGAAGGGAAGTTGAATGAAAACTGAGAGCAACTAAAAGCCTTCCTAAGAAAAGTTCCCTTTCCACTATAACTGTCAGTTCTAGTGTCTCCTTGTTCATTTTTTTTGGCATCTCCTCATTTTTCATTTCTTGATAGAGAGCTTCTGAAAGATGTGCAAGATGTTATTCAATCTCAATAATCAATGTTGAGATAAAATGGAAGCATTGCTCTTGCAAATAAGGTGCTAAATCATTTATCCTCGAAGGAGATTTATGTGCATGAAGAAAACTTAGGAGGTCTTCCAGAATATTCTTGGACCCCTCATCTATGGTCTCTTTTATTTGACTAACCTCAGTTCTAAAATAAGTGTTAAGGCGACCAAACCAATCTTCATCATTTGTCATCATAAATCTAAAACTCAACCCAGGTAAATTGACACTTTTTAGATCCCCTCTCTTGACAAGCTAGCCCTCACCAGTAGTTAATTTGTGAAAATGGGTTTCAACATCTTTGTAACTTGCCAAAGATGTAACTATGGCTTCAAGGAATTTACCAACCTTAACTCTCTCACACAAATCTACAAATCCATCAACTATTATTTGTTTCATCCTACTAACAAATAGGCTTTCAAAAAGTTCATCCCATAGACTCTTTGAGTGCTTCAAAACAATCTCACACACACATTGCCATGGAAACTCAACATTTGAACCAAAATCCATTTTTAGCCACTCCAAGCTCCCTTCAAATGCATCTAGACTGTCCAATGTTTCTCTGATCAATGTCTCATTCTCTGCAAGTTCCTTGCCACTTTTCACAAGATCAAGCATATACTTTCCCCCAAGCCTATCTATAGAGAGAATATCATTTGCACATGTCTTAAGCCACACTAAGCAAGACTCTGATATAAAATTGCTTGACAAAATCATCATAGTAGCTTGTAGCTTATCTTTATGATATTTCCACAACTCCACCTCATTGTCTAGGTTTGGAATCCCACCAAACAACTGTCATCCAGGTGGCACTGCCAACACAGTCTTATAAAAAAGAGGCAAACCATTTAGAACTGGTGCAGGAGCACATGATGGACAATATGCCTCCATGAGCCAATTTTGCAAATTTTGCTTGAGTTTTGTGTTTTGTTCATGTAATAAGGTCTAATAGACCATGTTTAACTTGTTTTAGTTTGTTTTCGGTCCTAGAAGGTCATTTTGAGATCATATGTCAAATATTGTAAAAGTTGTCATATTGTTAAAAGTTGTTGAAAGTGGAAGATGAAGAGACAAGGTTGTTGGAGAAGTTAGAGAGGTTGTAATAGGAATAAATATGGCTCCCATGAGTCATTTTGTATGGTGAAGATGGAAGGAGGAAGTGGTGAGGATGAATTCAAGTGGGAATAAAATATAACCTCATTTTCTTTGTGTTTTTCCACCCACTTTCATTGTTCTTACACATTGTACATGTTGTATGGACCCTTTCATGGTTTGAGACCAATTGGGCATGAAAGTGCCTTGAATTTACTAAATTTTGCAAATTTTTTCATTAAATTTCATCAAGAATGGAGAGAGATATTTCATTTCCTTTAGAGACAATTAGAAACCCTAGATAGGGTAACAATGGGTGACTAAAATGATGTTTTCTCATATTTCATCCAAGGGAAAATTCTAAAAATTCGTGAAATGATGTAATTTTGTGTATGTTTCCATGTGGAAAAGTCTTAGGGCTTGATATTGAAGTTTCCTTATGTAATTTTGATGCCCTAGGATTGTATTCATGTATGTTTAGATTGGCACAGAAGAATAAACAAACGGTTTTATTGTTTTTGTTGTTGAATATAACGTCCATCATAAGTGGAAGTGTTTGGGAACAGTGTCAAGGTGTCTTGGGAACCCTTTTCAATTTCAGTTTTGTCAAAATAATCAAGATTGGAGTATATATATTCATTAAGTTGTCATGACTGTGTTTCCTTTATGACAGACTGGTAAAGAAGGTTAAGTAAGGGTTTTGAATGCTTATTTGTAGAATCTAGTGACCACTATCGGTGCAAATGTTTGGAGTTGATATTAAGAATTATTGTGAACCTTCTTCAAAGTTGGGATTTGATGAAATTAAAGGTGTTGAGCCCATTTAGTCTACTGCCCTATTATGATAGAGTTGACTGTTGAAGTAAAACTGTGTTTGGCAAGATTTGTAGTGCTCCTTATTGTATGGTCTTAAAACCCTTGAAGGCCATTTATGTGAGTTTCATGAATGCCTCAATCAATGATTAAGTTCAGTGTGTTCCAATTGGTGTGAGGGTCAAATTTGGCAAGTTTGAACCGTTTTAAGAAGCCCAATTAGGCCTAAAATGCATAATTACCAGTCCATTGTTGGGGTGTTGTTACAAAACAACTTGTGAAGCAAAGTTGGATTGTTGAAGTGTCCAAGTGGTTGATAGGGTATTGAAGGATTTCATTGGTAATTTTTACCTTGTGTAAGGTCAGCCAAGTGTTAGATAGGGTGTTATGTTGTTGATTCCTTATGTTGAGTTGTTGCCAAGTAAGCCCCAAGTGGTGCAAGAGCACCAGTTAAGCAAGCTTGGTTTTATATGGTTTAATGTTTATCTTTGAGTCTATTGTCATGTTTTGAGTCATTTTTCATCAAATAAGGTCATTTCAAGATGTAATAAGTCCATTTATAGGTCTTTAGGTGGTTGGATAAGTTTGAGTTGCAAAATATTGCAAAAATGCAAAAGTTGTCAATGCAAAATTCCAAGATTGCAAAAGTGGCAAAAATACACTTGTTAGGAGTCTCAACAGTCATGATAGGAGTCTTGGGTCTTTTGCCTTAAATAAGGTCTATTTTAAGATCATTTGTTTGTAACTGAAAAGTTGTGGGGTCATTAGTGTTGAAATTGCAAAACATGCAAAATCTTGCATTTATTGACAAGCAAGTTTGCATGTTCTCCATGATGTATTCATTATGGGCCGTGGGATTTTGCATGGTAAGGATGTTGTGTGTGCAAAATGTGGGAGAGTTAGTAAATCAACAAAAACGCCAATGAGACATTATATTAGAGATTTAATCAATAAAACTAAATCAAATTGAAACAATATTAAATTCCTAAAAACGTTCCATTGTTCTCTATTCTCAAGGATTTATTAAACCATATTGGCTCTTAGATTCTATATATGCACTATGGTTCTTAAAATGACAACTTGAGAAACAAAATTCTATTCAAAATGCAAGAAAACCAAGTTCCTACATGAAACTATATGATGAAAGCTATGATGCTAGGATAATGGAGATATTGATAAAATGGATAATGATGTTAGATTATACAATGTTAATGCTATGGTATGAAGCTAGGATGATTCTGCATATGCTCAAATATAAAATATAAATATGATAAACTAAAATGCAACTATAAAGCAAAGCATGATATAAAATGCAACTATTAAGCAAAACATGGTTCTAAGTTAACATGATGCTACAATGCAAACTTGTTAAAATGCTAAACAATGCTATAAGACTCTAAATGCTCTAATGCTTCAAAAGATATTCCTACATAATAACTCTACTCAAATGTGGATGCAAAATACTATGGAAAAGGGTCATATTTATAGGCTTTTCCAAGCATCTTGTGATGTGGCAGCAATCAACGGTCTAGATTACAACAAGAGGGATGAACAGTCGAGATGGAGAGAATCAAGAAGAATGTTCCCTTGACCAAAGACAACATGCCAAATGGATGAAGGAACCCCTTGACGAAAGACAACATGCCAAATGGATGGAGGAATAAAGTGTGTGAGAAAAATACCGTGTGTTTGAAAGTTTGTTGAAGAAGTGTGTGAGGAATAAGCCATGTGTTTGAAAATTTGTTGAAGAAAATTAGAATTATTAAATTTCATGTGACCTTGGTAAGGTGGCATGAAAAGTTGTAGACATGTGCTTGAATTCCAAATTTGGGATTAGTGAGAATTAATTAAATAAAACAAACTTTAGAAATTCGTTTATTTAATTAAATTAGAGGAATGTGATTTTATATTTGGAGAATTAGAAGATATGAACTATATAAATAAATTGAGAATTTATATATAAGTAGTTGAAATATTAATTAAATAACTAGTATTTAATTAATTAAATGTCTTGACCAATTTTAGGTGTATACATTTTGCCCCTCTTTGAAGTAATGTGTTTACACGTTGCTTTAAAGAAAAATTCGATACTGATGCTGAGAATTTTTTTTCCTGATGCCCCAGATGCTGATTTTTCAGGTGATGACAAATATATGCCCCCTCGGGAGATAAATCGGTGAATTTTTGAATTTGTAGGATTTTTTGAAAATTTTGATGATTTTTTGGTGATTTGATGATGATCTCAAAATTTTGTGATTCAGAAGCGATTTATCTCCCAAAAAATGATGTTAAAATCACTTGACGATGATTTGATGAATTAAAGCCCCTTTGAAAATAAAATAAAACATCCCCATAAAAATGTCACTTAATTAACCTTAAAAGGTTAAAAAGTTCGTTTAAAAGGTTCATTTGTGCATTTGTGATTTGAAAACTTGAGAGTGAGTGTGATTTGTGCAAATTTGGAGCTGAATGGTGATCCCCTACCACACTCCTCATTTCAAGTGCGTGCGACGACATAACCGCTCGATAGCGTACGGACCTCGGGTACGTACCCTTGAAAACTGCTTCTTACTTTGTGCAATTTATTTTTCCCACACTTTCCACGTTTTAAATCAAATTTTATTGTTTTGATGCATTGAAAACCCACAGTAGCACATAGAACGACTGTTCTAGCGCATAGACTACATTATTGCATAGGATAAAAATTTTAATGCATAGGGTTAATGAATTAGTGCATTGATAGATGTAGCGCGTAGGATGCCCGAAGTAGCGCATTGATTAACTGTAATGGGGCATAGAATAGATTAGCGCTTAGGGCAATTAGATTAGCGCATTGAATGACCGATTTAGCGCATAGGATGTATCAGCGCATTAGGACCTTGTTCCAGCGCATAGATGAAATGAAATGGCGCATTAGGTAGTTTGACGCATAGAACCTCTGTTCTAGCACATTGATGATTTTTTCTAGTGCATTGGGATTTCCAGCGCATTGGTGAAATTCTAGACCAATATTAATGATTTCATGATTAGACTCCTTGAGTTCGATGATGTTTGATTGTGTCAGCCTTTGTGTTGATGATGATTGATGATGTTGATAGGTTGGATGTCCATTGATCTCATAATAGGTGAGATTCAATGATAGGATGATGATAATTGACCTCATGATAGGCGAGGATCAATTATAGTTTGATTGATTGATGGACCTCATGATAGGTGAGGTGCATTGATTGATTGATAAACCTCATGATAGGCGAGGATGCATGATTGATGAACCTCATGATAGGCGAGGTTGCATGATTGATGAACCTCATGATAGGTGAGGTGTATTGATTGATGAACCTCATGATAGGCGAGGTTAAACTGATTGATGAAATTCGTGATAGGTGAGGTTGAATGATAGATTGATGCTCATGAGATTTGATCAAAGTCTCACTAGAGCTGATTAGATTGATAGGATGATTGATTTTGATTGATTGACTGACTGATTTGCGATATTTTGTGATGATAGGAGCCATTGACGAGTCTACAAATTAGAGAGCATTTTTTGAGGACATGGAGTTGATTTGACAGCCTGAGACAATTGTTATTGCACGATGTGGTTTGTCGTCTCTTATAGACATGCCCCAAATTAGGGTTAACAAGGGTTTACTAATAGCTTTAGCGGAGAGGTGGCACAATGAGCATAACACCTTCCATTTGCCCACTGGTGAGATCACAGTTACTCTTGAGGATGTATACTAGATTTTGTGGATACCCTTGGTTGGAGAGCTTGTACTATATGATTCTCAGGAGCAGGGTGAGACTGATGCATTGCGCAGGGTGTTTGAGGATGATACCATATGCGGCTATGAGATTCCCTAGAGGGACATGGTTGATGCGTATGCCACATTTCCTTCTATGTTAGCTAGATTTATTGGAGGGTTCCTTTGTCTTGATCATAGGTCAAAGGGATTGTTAGTTGGATGGGGGCGGATCCTGGAGAGCATGGTTGCTCATGGAACTCGATATGCATGGGGTTGTATGCTCATGCATTTGTACCATGATTTGCACCAGGTGGTCTACCTTGGAGGGGCCAATTTATTAGCGGGAGTCACAGTACTTCAGGTCTAGGCCTAGGAGCATATATCAGTTGCATGACCAATGGGAGATAGACAACGACCAACCATGAGGTCATATGTACACATTTACACCGGTCGACTTGCTCAACCTATGTTGGTCAAACTCGAGTATTGGAGGAGGACCTTGGATGATCTTGAGTCTGTAGTATGGAGGCCCTATCTGGATTGTGAGCAATGGCCTAAGGATGACACATAGATTCCATTTTTGTGTCAGTCGATTTATCTAATTGACCGTACACAGTTTATTATTGAGAGATTTTTGTTGCTGCGGGTGCTCAAACAGTATGGAAAAGTGTAGGGGATGCCCCAAGGAGTGGCTCATTATGCATGGCAATGACAAAATGCTATAGAGTGGGGGCCTGTTTTGTCTTATGATGCAGCAATGCAACACTTCCATGGATTATAGGTCATCCCTTGGGATGTTCGTCCAGATATCACTGATGCTCCAATATCAAAGGAGTATGTTCAGTATATGTTCTTCCATCCATTCCCACATATTACCATCCTGGATGAGCCAACACCATTGTTAGAGGGGAGGACAATGGGTCATGGGGGGAGGTGGCGAAGAGAGGAGGCAGAGGAGGAGGAGGAGTCGAAGGAGGATAACAGTGATGACAGTGATGGCGATGAGAGTGATGGGGGAGGAGATGAGAGTGGAGGAGGACCAGGGCTAGATGTTGCAGAGATGAGAGTGCCTCGCAAGAGGCGATCATTAGTTGCTCCATCACAACAGCGCGTGGAGATCATACTACCATCGCAATAGTAGCAAACACAGATAGTTGCTCTACAAGGACAGGTTCAAACATTGCAAGGTAAGCCTGAGCAGATTCAGGCTCTACTAGCATAGGCTTAGGGGCAGACACTATGTTGACAACAAAGCGAGATGCAACTAGGCAGCAGGTACAACAGGTGCAGGCCCAACTTAACTAGGTCCAAGCCCAGGGACAGATGTAGGGGAAAATTGACACACTGTCTGCGAAGAGGGATGCCCTAAGATAGCGGGTTGACCAGGCTGAGGGCCTTACTGAGAGACTACAACAGGCTGCAACAACTGCCAAGTCATTAGACTATTTTAGAGAGGTACATCGTACTGCTCAGGAGGCTGAGTTCTACAAAGTTAGGTATCATGATGTGATTCCTCCTGAGCGACGAGAGAGTTTTGCACAGTCTCGGTCAGACAAGTCCCAATATTGTATTGTTAGCATGGGTGTTACGTAGTCGCTTCCTGGAGATAGGAGAGATCCTGGTGTAGGTTCATTAAGTGGAGGAGGTACTGGTCCGTCTGGTGGGGGGAGGCCTTGGTCATGTGATGCCAACACCGTTTGGGGGGAGCATGACATAGCTCTGATTTTTTATTTTCTGATGTACCTTGGACATGTATACACTCTTTATTCAATTGAGACATTGATGATGTACCTCTTTGATTTCAATTGAGACATTGATGTTGTACCTCTTTGATTTCAAACATTATGATACACTACCATTTTTGATATTGATGTATCTCTTTGTACCTTTGGATATCCTTGTACACTTTGACATTATGATTTTGAGGTTATATGATATGCGGCAATGATTATGATCTATGTGTCTAGATGATGTTTATATGATGATGATCATAGTGATTATGATGGATGCATTTAATTTCTATTTAATGATGATGGATCACGATGATTGTGATGGATGCATTTGATTTCTATTATTTATGCTATGTGATGTTCCATATGATAATGATATGATATGTTATGGATGTCAATGATGATGCAACTGATATGTTATGATTCTACAATGCTTTGTGAATGATGTAGATATGATGTATGTGATGGATCCTATTATGCCAATGAAATGTGATACATTTTATGTTTTTGTTGTTTTCTAATACAAATAAATGATGCAATGTGTGAACCAAGATTCTAACACCTGCAAAACACGAGAAACAATCAACTTATTAGATTAAATGCAAGGTTAAAATCATGATTCCTCAAGAAATTCATTTGAATGTAAAAGAAGAGGAACATAATGAAGAACACAATAAACTTGAAATAAAATATCAAATTCTATTCTAAAACCAAACAAACTCTCAATCTCTTGAGGGAGTTGGTGCCAATTTGATGTTAAAATTGGCCTTTCCCAACTCCAATGGTGTGATAAAGATGCTTGATGAAGGATGGATGCTTGTAGTGATGACTTCAATGGAGCTCCATGTTGAAAATCTACAAAAAACCTAACCATGCTTGGATGAAATGAATGAAGACTACTATGAATTTGAGTATAGTAACTTTACTCAAATTGTGGATGATCAAATGAGGAGATTAGCCTCTTATTTATAGAATTTTAAGATGGATGAATGTTCAAAATAGAGCAATGTGGGACTAGCATTCAACCAATGGCAAGATGCCATTTGTCAACCTATGAGTGGATGGAGGATGTGCAAGTTTTGAGGATTGTGCCAAGAGGGGGGAGATTCAAATTCAAAATATGGCTTGAAGGATGAGGTGAAAGGTGAAGTTAATGTCACATGGCTCAAGAAAAGGACTTATAAGACATTTTAAATGCTTTGTTGGAAGGGACAAGTCCTTTTGGGGTGAGATTTCAAATTTTAGGAATATTCCATCTTTGATGCCTTTTTTTAATGAAAATAGGTGATTTATAAAACAATTAAATTGATTTTCATGTGCAAGTTGCAAAATCTAGAGGATTTGATGGATTAAGACTAAGATTAATCAGGATTTGATTAATTTAAAGGAGATTTAGCTGATTTGACCATTTTGACTTATATTTTAGGATTTAAATAACTCAAAATGAGAAGAGAATGATTTAGACTTAGTTAAATAAATATTTTTTGATTTATTTAACCAAAGGGGGTGATGCTAGATTAAATTAGATAAATGTTTGGTTTATTTAATTTAATTAGATGAACTTTAGAGATTTAATCAAATAATATGGATTATTTAATTAAATAAAGATAGGAAGATGAAATGACCTAGCTAATTACACAGAGATAATGATTTAATTAAATCGAGGGATTTATTTAATTAAAAGGGGAATTATGATGACTTTAATCAAATAAGGCTATTTGATTAAATGGTTAGATAAAGGGATAATTCAGGATGAAGTGATGTTAGTAGATTAGGATCGAGTGCATGTACATTTTATGTGTCTACACAATGAATGTATGTATGGAATGATCGCATGAGGGTGCATAGTTCTATGTGTTTATGATGTTTATATAATGATGCTTATGTGATGATGATATGATAATGCGTACAATGATAATTATGTTATGTATGCAATGATGATTATGTGATGTATGTAATGATGATTATGTGATGTATGTAATGAGGATATGATAATGCATGATTAATGATTCTATATGCTTTATGGGTGATGTCTTTGCTATGTGAGATGGATTTCAATTATGTAAATGATGTGTGATGTTTATGTGATGTTTATACTGATTATGTATGGATGTAATGACGATGAGATGACATATGGATGAAGTTTTGTAAGATGAATTATGATTATGTGATGCAAATGATTATGCTTAACTAAGTTGCAAGACTTCAAAACCTCTAGGGTCTTAAGCTTAAATGAGTGAATCTATCCAACTTCCAAGAGTTGTGGGAAGGTTGTCGTCAATTGATTATTTGTTAAATTAAGCTTCACAAAACTTGACATATTTCCCAACTTTCTTGGAAATCTAAAGAGACCCACTCATTTAAGCTTAGTGGACCACTTTCTTAATGCAACTATATGAAATGATTTTGATTATGTAAATGAGATGCGATGCACGTCTTTTTGTGTTTTCTGCTGCAAATATTATGATGTGATGCATGTATGGATGAATGATGTGATAATGTTTTCTAATGTATGCAAATGATGTGCAACTAAATGAAAATGATGTGTTTTTGGTAATGTCAAGTGTACTCAATCCATTAGTGTTAGAGATAACGTCGTTGTGAAATTATTGCAGCTTTGGAAACCCTATAGATGCAAGCTAAAATGGAATTAACCATGCAGATCTAATATGAAAATGTTTTCATTCGTAACAACTAATTTGTCATGCTTTTTATCATCATTAAGCCTTTAAAATGTTGAAAGTTAGTACAAACATTGATGGTATATTTAGACCATGATGACTTGAGTACTACTTCCATGATTTTTGATATTGCAATTTAACACAAGCATTTAAGTATAATTAAATTGAGATGACCTAAGTATTGCTTGCATAAACAAACAAGAGTTAGCCATTTTCCTATGCAAATTCAGAATGTCATTAGTGATACTTTGTAGAGCACATCCCGCGACAATTTGCACAGTAATAATGATCAACTCGCAGACAACAAACAAAGAAAAATCATACTCCTTCCTGGCTTCTCTAGTTCAATACATCATCGAGTTGCTCCAGAGATATGATAACAAAAATCAAAGTTCAATGGTTGAACATTCATGCCACAATGCTAAATCCTTGATTCAAAAGAACAATCATCCATTTGAAGTGTGATTTTGGTTTGATTGATTTGGTTGTTTGATATGGATGGTTGATGTGTTCATGTTTGTGTGATTGATGTTCAATGTTGAGTTGCACTATGATCATTGTTTTGGGTTGTGTTGTACTATTGTTGTTTGTTTGTTGGTTCAAGCTCAAAGTTTATTTCCCCTAGTGAGTTCATGATTTTTCCCCCAGTCTAGGGTGAGACATGACCATGATGCTAGGATATGCACATGAAACTTTCCACTGATAGGCAGATAGATGGCGAAAGTAATTAGCAAAAGTGAATGGTCGACATGCTCAAATAGATGGAAAAGCTGGTCTATCACAAATAGCACCTGTTGCTAAGTTTTCACTACTTGTTTTTATTGCACTTTTTTAGATTTTATGATTTTTTTTATTTTATGATTTTTCAATTTTTTTGTATTTTTCTCTTTTTTCTAATTTTTTATTTTTATTTTTGATCTTTTTTTATTTTTATTTTTTGTTACCAAGACGCCTGTTTGCTAGGTTTTCATCAAGGCAATCATTTTTCCAGGGCATTTTCTGATGTTTTTGTATTTTTTTAGGACTCTTTCCAATGCACTGGATGATTCAAATGTAGAACCTTTTGAGATGAAAGTTGTTGAGGGGTTCATCAAACAAATCCTTTGTTGGTGTGGACAATTGATATGCTCCTAATTCGAAGACTGACACAATAACAAAGGGACCTAGCCAGTTTGGTTCAAATTTCCCCTTCTTCTCTCGATCTTGTTGGTTATGGGGGTTCTCTTTTAGGACTAAATCACCCACCTGAAATGTTCTAGGCTTTACTCTGTGATTGTAGCTTCTAGATATCCTTTGCTGATAGGATTTCAGGTGATCCACTACATGTTGATGACACTCATCCAATAGTTCCAATTCCTGTAACCTAGACACTCTGTAATCCTCATCTAAAATGATCCCCTTTAGTGACACACGAAGTGATGGTAGTTCAACCTCAATAGGTAGAATGGCTTCTGATCCATAGACTAGGGCATATGGTGTTTCTCCTGTCGGGGTGCGGATATTGGTTCTGTAAGCCCATAAAGCAAGGTTTAGTTGAACATGCCAATCACGTCCAGCCTCATTGACGGTTTTCTTCAAGATTTTTAGGATAGTCTTGTTTGAGGCCTATGCTTGGCCGTTTCCTTGGGGATAGTATGGTGTAGAAAACTGATGCTATATATGGAACCTCTCACAGAGTTCTTGGACATCTTAATTTTTGAATGGTTTGCTATTGTCTGTGATAATGGATTGAGGGATGCCATACTGACAAATGATATAATTCAAGATGAATGATGAGATTTTCTTTCATGTGATGGTGGTTAGGGGAACCGCTTCAATCCACTTTGTGAAGTATTTTATGGTTGTGATGATAAACTTGTGTCCGTTGGATGAATATGGATGAATCTTTCCTACGAGGTCTAATCCCCACTGACAAAAAGGACATGTTGATGTGAAAGGTTGCAACTCTTGTGTCGGTGCATGTATCAAGTTTCCATGGATTTGAAATTTTGTGCACCTTTTGACATATTGGAATGACTCCTCCATATTTGGTCAATAATACCCCAAACGTAGGAGTTTCTTAGCTAAAGTTAGGCCACTTGAATGTGTGCCACAGATACTGTCATGGACCTCACATAAAGCGGTTTCAACTTCATTACATTCTAGAAATCCAAGGAGTACCATTAAGACCTTGTCAATAAAGCACATCAGCTATTAGGGTGTGTCGAGTTGCTTGTTGAATGAAATTTCATTTTTGGTTCTGGGATAAATCGGGTGGGAGGGTATTGTCTTTCAAATAGGTGTATATTTTCCCGTAGGTAGAAGCGCTAGCATCAGCTAGATGGTAGATGACTTGGTCTTCGGGGTTGTCATAGGATGGGTTGAACAGTTGGTCCACCATGAACTCATAACAGGCTCATTTCTCAGGACTCTGTAAGAGAGAAGCAATGGTAGCCATGGCATCAACAACTTTATTGTCGCATCTAGGAATCTGCTCAAATTTTATCTCCAAAAAGTAATTTTTGAAGTCATCAACCATTATTTTATAATGCATAAACTTGTCATCTTTTGTTTGGTAATCAACATTCACCTAATTAATGACTAGTTGTGAATCACCATAGACAAGCAACTCTGTGATCTTCCACTCAACTACTACTTTGATTCCAATAATCAATGTTTCGTATTTGGCTATGTTATTGGTGCAAGGAAACATCAGTCTGTAGGATTTGGGAATGGTATATCCTTGTGGTGAGATAAACAAGATTCATGTGCCTGATCCATGTTGTGTATAAGAACCATCAAATTACAACATCCATTGTTGTGTAGATATTGTAAGGACATCAACATCTAAAAAATCAATATTCATTGGATGATTGTCTTGCAATGGTGCTTCAGCTAGTTGATCTATTATGGATTGACCCTTAATGGATTTTCTATCCACGTAATGGATGTCAAACTCACTCAATATCATGACCCGTTTGACCAGTCTTCCTGTTAGGGAAACTTTACTAAGTAAGTATTTGAATGGATCAATTTTAGCGATGAGTTTGACGGTGTGAGTCAACATGTAATGTTTGAGTTGTTGGGTAGAAAATACTACTGCAAGACAATATTTTTTAATGAAGGTGTAGTTGATCTCATAACCATTCAAGGTCCAACTGATATAATAAATTGCCCTTTCCTTTTTGCAGAATCTTCCTGTGCCAATAAAGTTCCCAAAGATATCTCAGTTGTTGCAATGTAGAGTATCAATGGCTTTCCTTCGGTTGGTGGTACTAGTATTGGTGGTGACATCAGATATTGCTTGAGTTGATTGAAGGTTGCTTCACACTTCTCATCCCACTTGAAAGAGACCATTTTGTGTAGTAAGTGATTGAAAGGATGGGTTTTGTTAGCCAGTTGCATGATGAACCTACAGATAGATTGGAATATTCCTTGTAATGATATGATATGACTAATGTTTTTAGGAGGAGGCATCTCCATGATGGCTTTAACTTTTGCAGGATCCACCTAAATATCTTTAGCCGATACAATATACCCCAAAAGCTTAGTCGATGTTACGCCAAACACACATTTCTTGGGATTTAGTCTCATGTTGAACTTCTCCAATCTAGTGAAGATCTTGTCTAAAATTTCTAGATGTCCCTCTCTAGTGAATGACTTCCAATAAATCATCTACATAGTCTTCCATAAAAGTGTGCATCATGTCATGGAAGAGGGTAGTTATTGCTCTCTGATATGTGGCTCCAACATTTTTCAACCCAAAAGGCATTACATTCTAACAAAAAGTGCCCTAAGGACATGTGAAGGCTATTTTGTTTTGATCTTCAGGTGCTATCTTTATCTAATTATACCCTGAAAAGCCATCCATAAGTAATAACATTTCATGTCCAGCAGTCAAGTCTACGATGATGTCGATGTTAGGTAGAGTAAAATCATCTTTTGGGAAAGCTTTTTTAAGAGTCCTGAAGTCTGTACATATCTTGATGCTTTTGTATGGTTTTGAGACTAGCACAATATTTGATATCCACTCGACATAGTCAATAGGTTTGATAAATCCCACATCCAAAGCTTCTTTAATTCAACTTTTACCAAGAGGGAGATATGAGGGTGCATTTTTCTCAACTTTTGCTTTACTGGCTTCACACCAGGTGGTAGTGATAAATGATGTATGATGAGTTATGGATATATGCCTAGCATGTCAGCATAAGACCAAGCAAAGTTAATTTTCCTCTCTTCAAAGAATTTAGTGAAACTAGGTTTTTCATCTTCTGTCATGGATGTCACTAGATGCAGGGTCTTCACTGTTTCATTTGTGCCAACATTAATAGACTGTGTAGGCTCAATCAGTACTGATGATCTCTCTTGATAGTGCTCGGGGAGAGTGTTAAATATTCCATCTCTCGGTGCCTTAGAGAGGTTTTCACCTTGAGATACACTCTTTGTTTTTACTTTTTATGGATTTAATAGTTCCATTAAATGGTTTTCACCATTAGATCTACTTTTGATATTCACTTTGCAGCTGGAAGATTTGGAACTCCCCTTGTCCAAAGTTTTGTTATGAGATTCAATGATGGAACATGTTTCAAGGTTATCAGAACAAAGGAAGTTAACGATGGCATCATCATTCGGGAAGGTGGGTAGATCAAACAGTTCAGATTGGTCCCAGTAAATCAATTCAAGGTGTACTAATGGCATGGAATCGTTAGATTGGCTGAGGTTAGAAGGGGTAAGCATCATGATGGCAATGTTGTCAGAATGTCTAATGGCAATATCAAGGTCTAAGATGTTACTCTCTTCCAAAGTATCTATCTCGCTAGAAGAATGATCGGCTTCACTTGAGTCATCGATATTTTGTGATCCAATTTCAAGTGGTCGATAAATCAAGCTTTATCCCTCTATACGTGTTGGCGTATACTTTTGTACCACATCAATCTCCTTATCATGACAAGACTCTTCAGAGAGGGAATCCCATTCATATTCATTGGAGTTTGTTTCATAACTATCTCTCAATTGAAGGATTCTCTCGACAACTTATTATTTGGTTTCTTCTTTTGCTTCTTCCCTATACCTCAGTCCCATCTTGTCCTTAGAAGTCATTGTGATGAGTTGTATTGGTTTTATGATGCCTTCTTTTCTTTTACCAATAGGACCTTTTCCCTCATATCCCATCTTTTCCAAGATTGTCTTGCCTTTGCCATACTGCTCTGTTAGTACATTTGAAGTGGATGCGCTCTTTGTCCTTGTACAACCAATTCAAAACCTCCTTATCTTTTGATTTGTCCACTAAGGTTCCTACTCTTAAAAATTTTCCATCAAAGAGTGTGGTTGGTTGTGATGATTGTTGTCTTAATGTTGATGGTTGTCCATATGACTTAGGAGAAGATGAGAGTTGCAATAAACACAAGGATTTCTCAAATGAGTATTACCCCATGCCTTTATCTTTCAATTGGATCTTTTCAACCTATTTTGATAAGGCATTGAGTTGAATTTTGTGATTAGATGGTGTAGACTCATTGATATCCTCATCTTTTGATTGGTCCTTTTTCTCCACCCACTTTGACAAGGAATTTAGTTGTTTTTCACTGTTGGATGAACTAGGAGTTGTAGCTTCCCTGTTGTGTGGCACAAAAGTATCCTGGGTTGTTTTGAGTGTGTTGCAGTATTGTGGGTTGTTGGAATTAGTAACAATAGTGATCTCTTGTCCGTTAAAAGGAAATTTCAAACACTGGTGATATGTAGATGGTATAGCTTGCATCTCATGAATCCATGGATGTCCCAAGAGTATGTTGTATGCTAATTCTTTGTCCAACACTTAGCATACTATATCTTTGACAACTGGTCCTATTTGTATTGGTAGGACAATTAATCCTTGGGAGGATCTTTCTTCATCATCATATGCTTTTATTGTGATTTTCCTTCTAGGATCGAATATTCGAGTGCACAGACAAGTTTTAGAGTGTAGATATTTAAGCCAGCTCCTCCATCTATTAGAACATGTTTTACACGGTGTTTGTGGATTAAGACCTCGATGTGGAGAGTAGCATTGTGCGGATGGGTGATGGATACATCATCATGTTCAGAAAATGATAAGTAGTGAGATGCAGTCAAATGTCCCACCATAGTCTAAAATTGGCAAACTTCTAGATTGTTCGGTACTGTGGTGGCGACTAAAGCTTGTTCTTAGAGCGGATGGAATCTTGAGAAGCTCTAATATGGATATTTGAGCTGGTATCTTCTACAAATATTCAACAATTTTATATTGAGTTGCAAGGACAACAATAGTTGTTTTGGAAGTGGAAGGGGTAGCTCCTTTCAATGTTACCTTGGCTTGTCCTCTTGTGATCGCATTGACTGGTGGGTTGTCTTGTTTCTCTCTAATTTTGATGACATTGATTTGATTGTCATTTACAGTGATATTGGTGATTAGATCTATTGGCACAAGGTCATTGATTTGATGTGAGGTGGTATTGATATCGTGGTGATGATTTTTAGTTGTAATGATGTTTTGTTCATGTTCAATGATGTTTTTTGTTTATTGGGTCATCAATTATAGTAAGATTTGGTTTGTCATGGGTTTGATCATCAACCACCTCAATATGGAGAATAGTGGTGTCATAAACATAGTTCACGTTTTTGCCTTTGGTGTTCGATGACGAGGACTCCCCTTTTTCATAGTTTGGTAGAGGGTTCTTGAATGCTCCATGATCATTGTTTATTTGTAGTCCTTCCACAAATATGGTCTTGTTTTCAATCAAGTCTTGTATCAAGTGTTTCAATTGCATGCAGTCATTGGTTTTATGCCCTTTGTTTTGATGAAAGTTGCAAAAATGTGCATCATTCCACCATGGAGGCTTAACTTGTGGCTCCCAATTTCTTGCCTCTAGTAATGTTATGACTTTAGCTTCAAGAAGTTCCTTTAATGCTAATTTTGATGATTGTCCCGTAGGTGTGAACCTTCTTCGATTTGAGGACGTTTGATATGATGGTGTTCTATATCCAACATTGCCTTGATTGTTGCTTTGGTTGACATTTTGGTTGTTGTTTTGGTTGTTGGGTGGATTATTATTTTGATTATTTTTGGTGGTCACTGCTGTCAAGTTGAATACATGTTTGTATTTTGGTTTTTAGCTATGCCATCATTGTTACCCACATTCTTGTTTCATTGCCAAAACTTTGGTTTGTCACCGTTGTTGTAATTGTTAGAGGAGTTTGATGTGTTGTCATTGTAAAGTTTTATGATTCGTCTTTTGACTAAAGCTTCTTCGATTTTAATCCCATTTTTAATCAATTTTTCGAATGTGGGTGGGCATTGCAATTCCAATCTGTAGCTCATCTTGTCATTTAGGTTATCAATAAAGATTTCCATTTTTTCTTTTTAAGGTACGAGACGAGAATATCTTGTGAATAACTTTCTCCATTTTTGCAAAAAAACACAAGGAACGATTCACCCTTTTTCTGTTTCAAGTTGCAAAGGCCCTTCATTGTTATGTCATGTTGAATGTTATAAGAATACTGAGTGATGAATTTGTTTACCAATTCTTCAAAGGTTTTGATTGGTGGTGCGAGTTTGGAAAACCATTAAAGGCATTGTCCACCTAGACTTCTTGGGAACAACCTCATCAAATAAGTTTCTTCGTGAGCAAATTCAAGACTCATGGTTCTAAATTCCCTCATATGATCAATTGGATCTGTTTTCCCATTGTATTTGTCATACTTTGGGAATTCACAATGTTTGGGAAAAGGGATTATATGGATATATTGATCAAAAGGATAGGGACAAATGTCTTGGATCAAGTATCATTTTGAGGTTCCCCTTTGCATGTCAAGAATTTGTTGTTGAAGGTTCTTCATTTGATGAGTTAGGGAAATCACTTGTTCTGTTTCTTTCTCAGGCTGTTTGGGAGGCGCTTTTAATTGATTAACATC
>VDFB02380049.1:0-14569 GCA_007258455.2 Sequoia sempervirens | reverse complement strand
TTATTTAAGAGCTATTTTATTGATTTTTTTTATAAAATAACTCTTCATTAAATAAACATAAATTAATGTCAATTCTCTAAACATACAATTGATCACCTACCTTATGATTTTCCATGGATAAATTAATCCATCTAATTATCCAAGAAAATGGTGTGATGAATTTATTAGCAATGATAATATTAAACCTATCAAAGATTCCAACAAGTTCATGTGTTCCTTAATATCTTCCCTTTTTAGTTGTTTGGTTAATATAGTAGGAAAAACTTCTACATTTCTCTTCACATGTCTCCAATTAACACTTGAATTCCATAATTTTATGGAATGATAAGTGTGAACTATTTCACCTTGTGATTTGTCGCATGATACTAACAAATCAAACATGATAAAGCATGAAGTAAAAGATATCTAATAACATACATATAGTCAAAGCTCCTAGCTCCCTATATTGAACTAGCGATATGGGCATCATCACAAACCTTCTTATGGCTCAAAATTTTAGTACTAAAATTTATTAGAGTTCTCCCTCAAAGTGCACACTCATACGCATAATTATTTAGGACATCAATCTATATGTTTCTAACCCAATATTTTGAAGACTAATGGATGCTTCTTGGAAAGGAACATATTTTTCAACCATATTTTCAAAAAGTGATATTTTTTCTCATTAAATTCATCAAGGTCAATATTTTTTACTTTCAACCTTGAGAATTAACAAGGATTTATTTTCTAAGAAAATATCCATACCTTTCATCTTCTTGGTGGATTCTTCCAAAATCCACTCCCTTTCACATTCTTGCAACATTGAATTTTCCTCTTCCTCATGCTCAACTATCATAATTTCTCATTCACATAAGGATTTATATAATCCTTGTTGAAAGTGATGACTTTAATTTCTTGAAACTCATAGTTCTTTTTCTATACTCCTCCATGATTTGTTTATTATCCCTTTCTTGCAGATCTAGAATTGTTCTTTCTTTTGTTCATGCTCCATAATTTTTTCTTAGACCCTTTCTTGTAGGTTTGAATCTAGTATACCCATATTTTTTTGGTTCCATCATCTATTTTTCTAGCTCTTTAAAAAATTTCTCTAACTCTTCTTTTGGAATTATGTCATTTTATTTGATATTTGTGTCTTAACTCCCAAGGTTCATTGCATAAGAAGAAAATTGTATTTCTTCTCAAGTTATTTCTAGTATATGCATTCATCTTCTTTCTAATAATTGGCAGTGTGGTCCTTTAGTGGATGCATGATGTCCCTTCTTATGTGATCCTTCCTTTGAGTTGTTCAAATATGGTGCTTTCAAAATTATGTATATGTTAGTACTAGTGGCTCTTCCTTTTTTGTATTTTTCCACACTTTGTTTTTATCCATTTTAGTTAGTTTGGGAAAGAAAAATCTATATATTTTTGAAATAACAAAGTTGTCAAGTCAAATATTTTGATAGATTCTAGTAACTTACAAACCATAAAAGTAATTTCTTCTACTAATGATCTCAATGTAATTCCTTGAAGTATAGAAAGATAATCTCTCTTTGAATCCCTCTAGGTAGAGTTTCATATATATTGAAGCTAGCAACAAGATATGGAAACTCCATGATTTATAGGATGACAAGATCACAACTTTTATACCATTGCAATAACCCTAATGATTATTTTATGTAAAAAAATAGATTTAAATATTTTAATTGTGACTTGTGAAAACCCATATTTCTTTACAACTTATACATCAACATTCATAACCCAAATGAATAATTGTGTTAGTGAAGAAAGATAAAATTTAGAAATTTTCTTACTATTTCAATGAATTATAAGATTACAAAAAAATGCTTTGTAATAATAGTAGGGACAATAGTTACAATATTAACAAAAAAAATTGTAACTACATTGTTGGAATCCTCAATAACTACAAATCATACAAACTTAATGTAGCTATGATTCACCAAGATAAAAATTCATTAATGGCCTTAGAATGAGATCATTCTATAGGTCCAAAGGGGTTTCATCCTCTAATTGTCAAAACCAAATGGTTTTCATCTTATGATCTCCAATAAATCTAAGGGTTTTTATCCTCAAATTTGGTTGCTAGTGGCTCTAGAGCACATGCGTTTAGAATAATTAAATGAAAGTATTTTTTATGTGTAAAATATGAATAATAATCTTCAATTGGATGTGTTCACTCTTGATATCCTTCCAATTAATTATTGGTATGTGATTTTTCCAAAATAACAGCTAAGATTACATAAAGAACAAGGTACTAGAGGATGCAACCACCACGTGTGAAAGCAAAAGCTATTCCCTTCAGGGGGCATGGTTTGTGGCGATACGGTGCCCCTTCCCAAAACCAATAAAAAATTAATTTCATATATATATATATGTTTTTATTCCTTTGTTTTAAAAGCGAGAACATGAAATCCTGCAATTGCGGTAATTTCAGGAACATGATTTTTTTGTTGCGGAAAAATTGCCGGGGAAAAACAAAGAGAAACTTCCAAGATAAAACAAACCCAAAATGAATGAAAGAAATATATGTGCTCCATATATATATATATATATATATATATATATATATATATATATATATATATATATATATATATATATATGAAATATATACCTAAATCTCCATTTTCACGGTCGATTTGAACCAATTTTCTACAAAAAATTTACAATAAAACTAATTTTCAAACATAGTTTCCTGATTTCAATTTCTAACTTGATATGAAACATTTCAACTCCTAAACAAAGGTTTTCTTATTTCATTTTGTTCCTCTTCAAACTTTCTATTGTTAAACTTGAAAGGTTTTTTTTGTTTTTCTACAAACATCTAAATTTCTTCCATGATTCAACAGGGTTTTAAAATTTGTTTCCAAACAAGTTTTCAATATTGAAGATCCTAAATTTCAAAACAATAAAAGCAAAACAAGAGAGAACCTATTGGAAACTTGAAGAAGAAGAGATCTGGTGTTGAGCTGCAATTTTCAATTTGCCAAAATTCCTCCAAAGACTTCACTCCAAATCCAAAATGCATATCCAAAAAACAAGAAAGCCTTCATTTCTTTTTACAGCAATATTTTCCTCCAAAATGAAAATATCCCCACTCTCATCAATTTTTCCCAAATTTAGTCAACTCCCCAAAATATCCCATCCACCATAGTTATTTCTCCCTCTATGAATTTTGAGATATTTTGTTTTTTTGAAAATTTAAAACCAAATTTCTTTTCAACAAGATTTTAATACTTAAAAAAAAAAAATCTTTTTTGAAGTTTGAGAACTTTTCATTTTGTTTCTTTTTCAAAAGAATTTACAACTTCTAAAATTTTCTTTTCCCAAATACTTTAACACTTTTAATTTCATGCACTTTTTCAAAACAACATGAACCATTTAATTTATTCACTCCACAAATAAGTTTAATTAATCAATTCAACACAATTAATTTAATTAATCAATAAAATAAATCTAATCTAAGATTAGATTATTTTATTAATTAAATTAAATTAATTAATAAATTAAATAACATTTCTAACATTATAACTAGATTTATTTAATAAACAACCTAAATACATAGAGCCATTTATTTACCTTTTCCAACTTGCAATTAAATAAAATCTAGGAGAGATAAACAACAAAGAAGCAACTTAACCCAACTAAAACTCGACGACACACTATGACTAGGGTGATGACTTGGCAGAAAAACCAGCTACCATACCCCAATGAAGATACCGTTGGCAGGCTAATGGACCGCGCTCCGACACAATGAAGCGATTTGGAGTCTATGTCTACGTACCATTAACCTGAACGGTTTATCAAACAGCCGCATATATATAACATATAATAAACCTACTTGTGAAATCTAAGCCCGGATAAAATTGGAATTTCACGAAGCGAATTACATTCTTGATCTCATCCCCTTCACCAATACACTCATCATAGACTGACAGCTCTATCATAAACAAATATCTCATTCAATAACATGTTACAATAACTAATCATCATTACACCAATTAAAACATGTCAAATAAAGCATCATATAAGATACATCACATCACACAAATAGACTATCGCTCTATAAATAGTGATCAAATAACACACACATGATAAAGTATCTCAATAACCAAAAAGCACATCAAAACAACAAAGGACACCTTGTCGATGTGAAGAAAACAAAACAAAGGGGTAATACAAATCTCATTTGATGAGGGAGTCTAGTATTTATTCTCAGAAGGATCCTAGTTTTTGGCCTTTGGGGGAGATCCAAATGCTCAATCAACCCTATCTTCTATTTTATATTAGTAGCCATGTTATTCTTTGGTTGAGGTTGATACTCTTGCTTGGGGGCATGATCCTCAAGGAGCTTATTTAACTTATCATGGGAATTGGATCTCTTAGACAATAAAAAAAGTAGTACAAGAACTTCCCTTGGTGGAAAAAAGTTTTGTTGGCCTAAATGTAATTTCTTTTTTTTGGTTACTTTACCAAAATAAATGTCTTACTTAGGATAACATAAGAAAGATAGGTTTCTAAGGTTCTTCTAAATGTGTTCTCTATGGTGTTAATGGAGAGTGTGTCTTCATCTCTTCGTTCAATGTTCATTTTCTAAGAGTCTTTGCAGATAGTGGTGGAACATGTGGAACCAACCTCTTGTTAATGCTAATTTTCTATCTAATTTTTGGGCTATTTTGGGACATCCTCTTGATTCTTCTTTTTTTTTTTAGTGGCATGGGATATTGGTCACATCTTTATTCTTTAACAAATTTAGTTGGAAAGAAATCATCAAATCTTCCAAGGTTATTAGAATCTTATTAGGTATGTTTGGTAGATTATTTTAGGTTCAATAAAAAACTTTGGAACCTTAGAAGTGTTTTGTGGACGGATTCTTAGCATCCTATGATGTTCAAATTTTGTAGCACCTTGATTTGGACCATTTGATTAGATCTTCTCCTTTTGGCTCTAGGCTCAAATATTTTAATAAGGTGAATAGAGTAGATCAATGGTCTCCTCCTCCTTCAATTTTTTCATATCAACATTGATGGTTTTTCTTATGACAATTTAGGCACTGCTATGGAGATAGTTGGAGTTAGATAGGATAGTGTTTGTTTGGTTCACTTATTTTTCTCTATTGCTACAAGGATTGGCACTAATAATTAGATGGAGGCTTGGGCACTCCTTGTGGATCTTATGAAAGCTTGTGTGCTAGGTTGGAAGAAGATAATCTATGTGATGGATTCTATGATTTTGGCTTGTATTATGAATAATGAAAGGTTTCAAGAATATTCTTGGAGGTTGGCATCTTATATTGAATAAATTCTTCACCTTTCATAAAATTTTGGGTGTCTTCTTTATTCATATAACTAGAGGAGGGAATGTTGTTGTATACTATTTTTTCCAAATGGGCCTTTGATGTTAATCACACTTGGAAGGTCAATATTGGTTGTCATTTTCTTCTACTCAATCTTCATAATTTCTTTAGCTCCTTTACAATGATTTAGTTTGATCCTTCTTGTATGTTGTTCTTCAAATTTTTATGTTTGATTGGTTTCATAGTTTCTTTGGGTTCTAAGAGGTGGTGGATTAAAGTGGAAAACCTCCTTGAATTTTCACCCTTTGGGATTTAGTAACAACTATTGCTCTTTGGAAATCATTTTCTAATTTTTATGATGAACCTTAAATAATATATTTATCTTTTTTCCAAAAGAATAGCCATAATGAGATTATCTCATGAATTAGGTAATGCATAAATTAAATTAATATGCACTTATCAATTTCTTATATTTCTACAGCTATGGAAGCTAGTTCACTCACTCAAACATTAAAATTATTCATATGATTAATTATAGAGTATCCTTCATTCATTTACAACTAATATAATCATTGCATTAGAAATAACTAATTTACAAGACACTTAATCTAGTACAATTCATTAATCTTATCCCATTAAGATTTAGTAGTCTTTTCACCTAATACTATCAATATTAAATAAAAAAGACAAATTAATTGTACTCATTACCTTTCTATCAAGTTTTTACCCATGTATCTTTACTCATTCTATTTAGCAAATTACCTAACGTAGTAATTATCATAATCAACTAATCTCTCTCAACTAAGAGATGCCCCATCTTCAATTTTCACATCTTGAACTGTTGACTCATAAATTTCTCAATCTCCACCCTTAAAGTGTTAACCATAACTAACCATTTTCAAATTTGATTTCAATGCTCATTCAAGTGCTCCTATTTTAAATAATAAAAATAAAATAAAATTAAGGTGTCTTCTCCTTTGCAAAGTCAAGATAAAGAAAGCTTAATACCAAATGGTTTTACAGTGCTTATTCCACAAAGAAGAGCTATTTAGAGTAATGAAACTTAATGATATAACACTACTATATGCCTTAAAATGAGAATTAAAACAAGATATAAAGAAGATAGATGATATAAATAACAACACATAACACAACATATATGGGGAAAATCTCTCTAGTAAAAAACCTCACCACCAAAAGTAGACTTTAGTATGTTACTTAAAAACAATTCTTATAGTACAATTAGATTCTCTACTAATGATGTAGGTCATGTGTGAACACTTTTACACTTCTACAACATTCTAATACTTAGCCTAAAAATTGAAATCTACAAGACCTTGCAATATAATCAAACCAATGTTAATCCACTATTTCAAGGCATTCATATATAGATTTTTTCCATCTTATAAACTACTTGTTTCAACAAAACCATAGGCTAATTCCAACACCCCTCATGAGTAGTCAACAATCTTGAAATAGAATGTAACTCCTAATGTGTAAGAGTTTTCCTTTCAATTGTCCAAATTGGGTGCTCTAATTTGGTGCCATTTAAAGATGTTCTTACATGACATAAATACATAAAAGTGCAACCTTTTATTTTACTACTCAACTAGTTAAACCTAGCAATCCAACTTGGAAATGTAACTTGCCTTCCGATATTTTTCATATGCACTATCCAAAATAGGTAATAGAAGACACTCAAGTATAAGTCTAGTTTGTAAACCCCTAAGTTCTTACATTTTTTATTACATCCATCATTACCACTTGGACAAGTGTCATAGTATTCCATACATAGATTTTTCTAGATTCATTATTGAGATACCTCATTTGAGGAGGGACCAACATTACAACATTTATAATATTAAATATTTATAATTATTCATAGAACAACACTTAATCCTAATAATGAATATTATACCCTAAATAGAAAATATATATCAATGAGATAACAATGAAACACACACAAACCTCAAGGTGAGGTCTAAAATATGAATATATAATTAGAAATCATAGATTTAAAATTCTTAATTGTATTGAAGGTATATCCCTAAGGTTAGTAATCTACATGGAGAAAAAAATCAAATTTTTTTTTTTTGTTCTTTTTTGTGACATCCCATTGACCTCACTTTAAAATAAAATAAAATTAGCACTTGAAAATTCGCTCTTAAATTTATAAAAAATATATCCAACTAATTTTAAAAAATAAAATATGAAAAATATAAACTAAATTAAGAGTTTCACGTTTCATTAGTTTACATCATTTTAAAATTCAAAACATATATATCACTTTTAGGTGGTCAAATTTGAAAAATTGTATTTGTATTGGCCATTTCCTTTATAAAAGTGACATAGATATGCACTTTTACCCTATGATAAATTAAAACAATTAAAATTGTTGTTTTAGGAAAGTAAATGCAAAGGTGGAATTTATTTAGCTCTATAACTAAAGTGAGTGAATAAATTTAATGATACACATTAAGCCTAGTACTTTGGGACACAATAACAAATTCAAACACTCCTTTTTCCTTAGATTATGTGTAAGACTATCAATTTTTCTAGGTTGAATCTACTATTATGTGTCACTTTCACTAGCACATATCTATTTTGTAGCTCATAGATATGATCTTACTGAATATGTATTTCCATTTTCTGGTTTGCTATAATCTCCACTTCTTGTTGATCATCAAGGACTAAAGATATTTTACAATACCTTAAAGAGGTCATTGGATCGCTAGGGGCAAACTCTCCTAGGTCACCCACTAGAGAGAATAGATTTATGATATGTAAGCATGCAAATGTTTTAGATAATGATAATAAAAAAAATATTGTTCCCTTTTGTGCACCGATTGAAGTGTTTCTCTCTTAATATGCATTTCTATTCTTTGGTTTGCTATAATCTCCACTTCTTGTTGATCATCAAGGATTATAAATATTTTACAATACCTTAAATAGGCCATTGGATCATTAGGGACAAGTTCTCCTAGGTCACTCCTTGGAGAGTCTTGATTTACGATCATACTAAAAAGTGATAGGCATTAGGTAAGCATGCAAATGCTTTACATGATGATTATGAAGCAAATAATGTTCCCTTTTGTAGGCCAATTGAAGTGTTTCTCTATTAAATGCTCCTTATGTGAATGCTTGATACTTCTAGGATATGAATTAATGTCAAAATGAATGTCTTTAAACATCTCTAATATAACAATAATCATTTGAAATGAGTATCAAGTTGATTTATAGAGAAAACAAAACAGTTGGTCAAAATTTAAATTTTAACTTTTGAATATTAAAGATTAGATTTGTTAGTGAATTGATTTTGTGCATGTAAAATTGACCTATGACAAAGGAAGTTGTAGAATCAAAATAGAGAATGAATGTCCAAATATAAAGAATATAATAAATATAATCGTTTATATTTGTATATAGAGACTTTATAGAAAGAACATAAATAGTAATATTAATTAATTACCAAGCACATTTTAAATATTTGTAGTCTAAGTCATTTTAGGTTTTCAAAGATCGCCGAACTATTTGAATTCACGGGTGCCTCCTTTCACACTGCTCACTCTGAGACCTTGTTGATCAATGTTGAAATAGGTAGGTGACCGGCCAAACAGGTGTTCAGTATAGAAAGGTAGTGGTATTCTAATTTCTAGTCTTTGATTTGTGTTTTCATGGAATGCAGCAGTCTCCAGCTATTTGAAGTCTGTATTTTGTCACATGTCAATATAATTACAGTGACATGAGAAACGACTATTGAGATTGGAAAAGACGTTTGGCCGGTTGTCTGATGTCTATGTTTAAGGTACAGAATAAAATTGCATGCAAGTCTTGTACTGAAGCATCTTCCAGTACTAGAATTGCCTAAACTTGCGCAAATTTCCTCTCAGAAATGTTGTCCAGGGTAAAAATGGCGCAATTGAGTGCAGTATTATTGGACATGCGTGGACAAGAAATGGATCACGACTGGATTCTATTCCGTGTTGTTGGATATGTGTAGACAATAAACGGATCTTCACAGGATTCTATTCCGTGATGTCTGGATTCACATTTGACTGTAAATGAAATTCAAAATGTATGGCGATTTTGATTTTTAATTAGTTAATAAAGACCCGTGAGATGTGCATCATGACTGTTGTATAGATAATATATTTTTTATATACTTTAGATTCTATGACTGTTGGATAGATAATATTTTCTTTTTTATAATTTAAAATTTTATGATTGTTGGACTTTAAATTCTAATCTTGAAATAAATCTATCAATATGTCTTTTTTAAATAGTCATTTTTAATATTAATGTTTTTAAATTAAAAGAGGGGTAAAAATTTATTCAAACCAAAAAAGAGCAGTACAAAGCAAGGACATTACACACCCCTCTCAATCTCCACTAAGTGGTCCAACTTTTGTGACAAATCCAGGGGTAGTTGACCCCTTTCCACAATATTCCAATTTTGCAAATGATTAGAAACCCATCTAACCAAACAATTTGCAACCCCATTGCATTCTCTAGGAATGTGACAGAAAGTAACCGATTCCAAGAAAGCACACAGATTAAGAATCTGTATTATAATAACAACCAAAAGCCAACTGACATATGTGTCAAAATTAAATTAGTTTTAATAGTTGTGAGAACATTGGTTGATTTAATGCCCAATATCTTTGACACTATAGCACTATTAGTTGTGACTTTAAAGTTGTTAGTGTTGAACATGAGTAATCGTAATGAGTGAAATGTATCCCTTATATTTAAAAAGCAATGAATCATGTGGGCATACTAATAAAATATGGCTTAAAGCACAACTATTAATCTACACTTGTTTTGGAGTCTTTTTGGATACCTCAACAAAAAGCATGTTGGTGTGACATCATATTTGATGATGTGGATTTGAAGCCTTAGTTATAAGAAAGGGCATTTCCAAGTAAGCCATCATAAAAAAGATTTGAAATTACAACATATGATTTTAAGAGGCACAAAGTTAGGGTGCTCAACTACTAGGTCCTCTCCCCTATTTTAGTATTGATCTTACTTCTATAAAACAAAAAATTGGACAATGTTCAATGCTTTTCATTTTTCAATTTAGCATTTGTGTATAATAATATGCGAGTTTCTCAATTATTTTTTCATTTTAATCTCATTTTAGGATATATTAATGTTATTAGATGTTTTTCTATTATTTTTGATATTTTTTAGTGTAAATGGTGATAGAGATAGCATTTTGAAGTGCTCAAATATGTGTTTTCAATTTTATGATAAGGCTATGATATTGATATTGTAGTTTTTTCTCTTTCTATATATGATATTAATTTTGTATGTTAATGGTATGATAATTTTGGTTTAATTTTTTATTCTGGTAGTTACATTCCCTCAAAGAAATCTTTGATTACTTGAGATACACACATTTGGGAATTGTTTGGGTCACCATTGCTTTTTCTATTTTCCAACAAAAATCCCAACAATTGTATTTATACTTCTAATCTTCTCTAGCTGAATTGGTTCATGTGAAACACCCTTCTAGTGTTGCCTTTACTTAAGGTCCTCGTCTAGATCAATCTTTGAAACTTCCCAATACCTCTATCTAGGATTTCTTAGAGAAAATCATCCAAAAATTGTAATATTTTATCTAATATGAGCCATAATGAAGGTTCTAATTTACTTGATCACATTTTTGTTTTGTATTGAGGTGGACCTCACCATTGATCTCAAAGAATATCTAGAGATTCAATTTGATACCTACTAATTTTCACAAAAGGTGACCTACATTAATCTTTTAACCACCTTTTAATATTCCAATCCCCTATTTATAAAATTAGGGACTACTAGTATCAATTATGCTAGGAATTTGGGTAAGTGCAAGAAGTTGGGTCCACAAAATGTTCAAAAAATGGAAGTGTTTTTCTTGATTTTCAGAATTTGTCATAGTTGGACTGAAAATTTGAAGCACTTACACATTGAATCCTAAAAACATTTAGCAATATAAAATTTAATATTTTGAGTCTAGTTTTCAAATATGTAATTTATTCTAATACCCAAATGATACAAAATATTTTTTAATAGGCATGCATTAAAACAACTTTTTAAAAGTCACTTTTTTAGGACCATACCATGCATGTGTACAAACACCATTTTTTGACCTAAATAAAGGCATTTTTCTAATTCATTTTGGGAAAATATGTCTATTATAATGAATATTGATGAGGATATTTTTTATAATTTTTTTCTAAATATTTTTATTGGCCCTAATTGTTGGTTTTTAAAAACCTTGTGTACAGAGCCATAACTTGTCCTTAACTTATCATTTTTTGAATTTTTTTTTTCTCATTGTGTAAATAATTATTTATAGATTGATTCCATGCAATTTTTTTAACAAGAAAACTAACAAATGAAAAGTTATTAAAAAAATGAAAACTTGACATTTTAAGTTTATGGACTAGTTTCCTCATAAATTAACTAAAAAATAGAAAAAATAATTCAATCATAAAAAAATTACATATTTGAAAACTAGACATTGTCATATATAATGGGTTTTAATTTCATAAAACAATTCTAAAAAAACATCATCAACCATATTGCGAAAGTTTTTTTCTTGACATTGTCATGACCATGTACTTGTAGGTCCAAGGCTAAGGGTTGGGTTACCATGCCTTTTATGAGCCTAAATCCAAATGAAAAACATGTATTATGAGTTTCAAACTTTTTGGAAGAAGTACCCACTTTAAAATGGGAACCTATTCTTAAAAATGAATGGGTACTTGTTTTAAAGCTAAAAAATGACACTTCCCCTGAATGTGGACCCAACTTCTTGCACTTATTCATTTGGATGATAATACACAAGTGAAAGATAAATGCATTGCATCTAGTAATTACTATTTACTCTATGCAACAATATCAACTACTAAAGTTGATTTTTTTTTTTTAAATTGATAGAATAGTATATATGGAAAACTCTACAGAAGAGATGGATGCCTGAAACTCCCATTCATTGATTTAAATTCCACCCTTCTTTACATTTTATAAAATGAAACTAAAAAATTTTAGTGAACTACTAACTATGGTTCCCATTGAAAATTGAAGAGTTGCCACACCCATGTCCTCCTTAGAAGTTGAAATTGATAGCTAGACGAGGATAAAACAACTAAAAAATCAAAATTAATAAGAATTTAAGAATTATTTAATTTTGGTACCCCAACTTGTTGAGGGTCATAAATGTAAGGAAAGCAGGTGCGGAAGCAACTCTCCTAACGCCAAAACCCTTCGTGAAAGAATGTAGAGATACTTTTAAATTTTACAATTACAACCAATTAAGATGCACTTCAAAGAGATAAATGTAAACATAGAATTAAACATACACATATGAACACTAGATTTATTGTGGAAACTCTACTTTATAAAACCCACCACACCAAGAGAAGTCACTCTTTAGGCCATGCTAATGGAGATTACACATACATAGACCGTACTTAACTTCTCTGGGATGTCCGGTAGAACGCTTAAAAAATTGATGTTTACTTAGCTACAATAAAATACCAAACGTAATACATTCCAAGGATAACAAAAAAAAATAAAAGTTGAAGATGCATAAGTCATTATCTATCCATTATTGCTCAAAAGAAAGATTCATAACATAATTCCATTCCATGTATGTAGAAGAAATAAATTTAATTAACAATAGGATCATTGCAATGATACATATATGTTTTCCAATGGCATATCAAAGAGATTCCATAAGTTTTCTCAAGTTTCCAATTACATCAAATCCTTCTTTTCAACACATCTATTTCAATGTTACAATACTGATTTACAAATAAAATTACATTGCAAGTGGGCTTTTCAATCCATTCCAAATAGTACATGATTACATTTATAACAAATAAATCTCTGAACCGCAACCGCCATGACACCGCTAGTCTTCTTGCAAGTTGGGCCAAGAGTGTGATTAAGGCGATTTTTCCTCGGCCTAACCATGAAGTACACATCGCTTCTTCCTAACTCGAAACCTCGCCCTGCACGAGGAGCCTAGCAACCTGAAACAACAACGCAGGAGGGAACTCTCGATGCAAGCCTGATGCCTATATGCATTCCTAACATAAGAATTAGATAATTCTTGCAAACAGGAGGTGGTAGAGACCTATATTCATTTAGTTATAGGCTTTTAATTCCATCTATTTCAATGGTGCAAGTGCTTGGCCAAACATAAATAAAAAAAATATATAGTTTTAGAAAAGGTAAAACTATCGTCTCTATGGGTCCACCTTCGGCATCCTGTCCCAAAATTTTCTCAAAATACAATAGATAATGCATTTCTCCATCTAATTTCACATTTGATTTTACCCATTTCTAATTTCAAAGAAATTTCAACATTATCTAAGGTTTTCACAAAATTTGTCAAAATAGTTTTCCTGCATGCATTCAATAAAATACAGTTTCCTTGTACAATTTCAAATGGTTTACCATGAAAAATAAATTCAGCTTCAATTCTTTTTCTTTTAGATTACTTTCGCTCATAGTAAGTTTAATAGTTTCAGCAAAATCCAAATCACTCTTTTCAGAAAATTTGCTATTTATAACCGTGTTTTCTATAGTCTATATTCACTATAAAGTTTCATTTTCAGCTCACGATATGGCCTTATGTATTTTCACTAAATTCAGAAAAGATAAAAGATGGCTCAAACAAAGCAGTGATATTCAGACATTCACATATTTCTTAGAGAGACAATACAATGTAAACAACTAGATTTGCATGTAAATTTGAGTTTGTAACAATACACAGTGATTTTACTCTGTTTCTATTCTAAATTTTAAACTTATAGCTATGAAACTCTCTGTTCATATTTGTAAACGTATTCATAATGAAGGTATATATATTTGTAATATTTACTCTTTCATATATATATGTCAAGGTAGAATTATTACTATGTAAATATCTATATATGTATAACTTATACACAATGCTGGGTTCATTCCTGGGTAATACCAATGGCAGAAAAATAGTATTTTCTATAGATTAAAATGATCTCTATGACAAATATAAATATATGAATATAAAACTGTGCGCGTCTATATCCTTGTATAAATTTGTATTTTGTATAAAAAAAAATATATCTCTATTTTTTATATATAAATTTAGTATAAAACTACTGACAGAGAGAACATTTCTGATGCTAAGATAAACAGAGTAAATAAAAACTAAAATCTACTTATAAGTATGTGTGCTTATATATATATATATACAAACATACATAGATATATATATATATATATATATATATATAT
>VDFB02380048.1:0-16531 GCA_007258455.2 Sequoia sempervirens | reverse complement strand
ATGCTACTTGCAAGCATGAACTCTTGAATTTCATCCAGAGGGCCCGTCCAAGTCCCGGTACCCTATGTGGTAGGAACTCCCCTTTTTCCAATTGGCTTTTAGACCTTTCCTTCGAGAAATTGTGTCGCAACTTGGTAGGGTTATTTGGTGCAAGAATAACTTAGAAAAATTCTCTATTCTAAGGGTGCATCCAAGGGTTTGTGTAGAAATGGACTTGAACTAGCCTTTGCCTAAAACTATTAAACTCATTGACCCAATGTTTGAATTTTATTAGTCAGTTGTTTATTTGAACAACCTAATGCAAGTTTTTATTGCTGCCAAGAAGGTCATTTGATCAGAGATTGTCCTGCTAGAAAGAATAAAACCTTACAGTCTTTTGTTGAAATGCCACCTAAACAACTGCAAACCAATAGCAAGGTGCTTACCCCTACTCATAAAGACCCAATTCAAGAAAAAATGCATGACCCGCCCACTACAACTCAAAAAACTAATAGTCTGAGTTTAAACAATTCTAATTCAATAGATGAAGAGATGCATGAGGGATGGAAAATTGTAAGAAAGTGGAAAGAACCTTCTAGTCAAGTTACAGGTTGAAATGGTGAAATAGTGTCAAATAGGGAAAGTGCACTTTCAAGCTCCCAACCTTCATCCTCTCATCACAGCCATAAATCTGAAAATGAGGCTGCTAATTCCTCCCCTCCTTCTATGAGACAAAGATCTAGGTCCCCACCTCCTATGACAAAAGAATTGGGTAACTCTAAGTCTACAATTGCATTAGTTAACCAATTTGAAGCATTTCCACAAGAGGAGGAACTTGCTATCTCTTTGTTGCCATGAATTAGAAAATATTGTCATGGAATGTAAGAGGGATGTCTCTCCCTCATTGTAAATATGGTGTAAAAGATGTCATTGGAAAGTGGAAACCTGATATTGCATTCTTTCATGAGGTTAAAATTAATGGTATTCGTCTGGCTTCTTCTCTATTTGACATATGGAGATATGCTTCTTTTCTTTATACTTCACATAGAGAAGGTAGGGGGGGCAGTAATTGGTTTTGCCTCATGGGTCTATAAGTTTGTCATTGATAAAGGTGAAGACCCTTCTCATAGTTGTGTGTGGGCCTTGACCTTTATCAATGGCCAACCTATCAGCTTTTGCTTAGTTTATGCTGTTAACTCTACTAGAGAGAGAAATGAATTGTGGGATTGGATGGCAAAACACCTCCCTAATGCAGATTGGGTCATAAGAGGTGATTTCAATATGGTGGAACACCATAGTGATCGCAGTTGGCTCAGTCATAACAAGTTGAATAATGAAGAATTTGACAAATGGTTGTTTTGTCGTAATACTTTAGGTGTGGTTGACCCAATTCATAAAAAAAGGGGTAGTCAAGAAAATAACTAGTTCACCTAGTCTAATTGCAAATTTGGTGAGGATAGGAAGCTAAGCACACTTGACAGATTTTATATTTCTTCAAATCTGTTTGTTACCCAAGAGTCCTCGGGGTTGGTGGTTCGTGTTGATTATTCTGCTACTCTTTCTGACCACTACCCTATCATCTGTAATGTCTTTGGAGCTGATAATAGTAATGTGAATTATGAGTTACCTTTTAAGCTTAATGTGTCTCATTTAAAAAATCCTTCATGTGTTGGAGCGTTAGTGGACCTTTGGAATTCATTCCCAAAACCTAATGAAGGGGAATCCTATAGACAATGGTGGCATAATGCTATTACTAAATGTGTTGAATTCCTCCTGAATAATGACCCGTATAATTGTAACTTGCAAACTTCGGTGGCTATATTGGAAACTCAAATTGATAAAATGGATAATTATAAGGGGCAAGGAGCTAAAATTAGGGTTAGATTACACTAGATTAAAGAGGGGAATTGAGGTTATGAATACTTCTTTAAGTACCTTAATTATAAGCATATGAAAGAATTCATTGGTGTCATTCAAGATGAGGTTGGTTTGGTTCATACTAAACAGGTTGAGATTAAAGGGTTGTTTCAAAGATACTATGAGGAACTGTTCAAAGAAGATCCACATTGGCATGATGCTCAAGCTATCTTGGACTCTGAATATAGCAATTTATTGATTGTATACTATCTCTTGAGGACTTAGAGCATGTCGTGTTTTCCATGCCTTTGTACAAAATTCCTGGTGTGGATGGGTTACTAGTTGAATTTTACCAAACAATGTGGCCTCACATTAAAGACAATTTCTACTTGGTTTACCTAGAAGCCTTGGAGCATGGTTCTCTAGGTTCAAATATAAATCAAGTTCTAATCAATCTCCTTCTGAAGGGGAAAAATGAGGATACTATTTCAAGTTGGCATCCAATCACTCTACTTAATACTTCATATAAGATTATTGCCAAGGTTGTAGCAACAAGAATCAAACCAATTGTAAAAGAAATAGTAAGACCTGAACAAACTGGGTTTCTTAGTGGGAGATTCATCCTGGACAACTTGATCCTTGCTTAGGAAACGTTGGAATTGGCTAAACAATCTGGTCAACAAGGCCTTTTGGTCAAACTGGACTTTGACAAAGCATATGATAGAATGCGTTGGGGCTTCATAATTAAGATGTTACAATGGTTGGGTTTTGGACCTAAACTATGTAATCAGGTTCAGATGTTATTCAATGATGCTAATGCTCAATTAGTGATTAATAAAGTGTTGAATAATGTCTTCCCCTTGCAACGTTCAATAAGACAAGGTTGTCCTTTGTCCCCGTTCCTATATGTGTTGGCTACTAATGCACTTGGATACTTGCTGCAAAAGTATAATCAATTGGATTTAATTAAGGGTATTTCTATCCCCCATAATTCTATGGTTATCAACTCACACTTCGTAGATGAGAGTATGTTGTTTATCCAAAATTTTGAGGTTGAGATCAATAATTTACTAAGAGTCCTTAATCTGTATTGTGAAGTGTCCGGATCTAAACTTTCCCACCATTAGACTGAATATTTGATGGTTCAATCTGGTACACCACCATGGTGGATCCCTAAAGGGTGGAAGCAAATTAAACACGGGCAAATTACGTGGTATCTCAACATTCCATTTGGAATGGGGGTCTCAATTTATGAGATGTGGAATTGGTACTTACAAAAACTTAGGAATAAATTGTGTACTTGGGGAAATAAATTTGTCTCTTGCTGGAAGAATTCAAGTGGTGAATCAAATTTTTTTGGCCTCACCTATTTACTATTCTTCTTGTTGGATGTCATCCAAAAAAGGTTATGAGAATTTTGTTAAAATGGTTCTTAGCTTCTTATGGGCTAGTTGGGGTAGCAAAGTAGGTTTTAAATCTGCTTTGTGGCTCCATTGTATACAACCTAAAGCCAAAGGTGGGTTGGGCCTTTTGGGTCCAAAGATGCAAGGAATTTTCCTGGCAGCTAAATGGATTGTTAGATCTGTGAATGGAGATGTTCTTTGGAAAAAATTGGTTTGCTTTCGGATTTCTCAAGCCTTCATCAAAGGTAAATGGTAGGATGTCAGCTGGGAAGACAAAATTTTAATGGCTCCTTTCTTCCACATCAAGGCTTCCTTTCCCCTTCTTTCAATTTGGAAGGCATGGCAGCAAGTCAGCAATCTTTTGAATTGAAAGAGCTCCCTTCAACATGGGTTTAGCTTCGGGTTTTTGTCAATTTGGTGGAATAAATTGGTACAGTACCATGGTCAACCTCTTGCAGTTTCCTTTCCTTGGATGGCTTATTCTCTATTTAGGAAAGGAGTTGAAAGGTTTGGGGACTTGTGGGACTTTTTTGCTCATGAGTGGGTCAACTAGCAAGTTCTCAAGACTAACCTAGGTTTAAATTGCAACCATAAAATTTTTATTATTTTTGTCAAGTCTTTGGTTTCCTTTGAGCTGGTCATGAAAATCTATACTCCCCTTCATTGCAATCCTTTCAAGGATTGGTAGTGGATGTCCAAGTGTCAATTTGCTTTGTTTCCTCTTTAAAAAGTCTACTTAAATCTGCTCCCTCATTTTCCATTAAATCCCAGGCTGAATCTAAAATGGAAATGCAGGTTCCATGAAACTACATGGAAGAAGTTGAGTCTTCAAATATGGCATTCTAAAACTGAGGCAAATGCTCAGCTCTTTGTATGGAAACTTTTTCATTGCAAGTTACCAATTGGTGATCGACTGAGTTATATTCATATTCATGATGTTAAATGCCCCTTTTGTAAATGTATTGAGAACTTGGAACATATCTTCTAGAACTGTTTTGTGGCTAAGAGGAAATGAAGGGCTATTTTTGCTTACTTCCCTGCAATTTTTGAGCATATCTTGAACTGGAAAGAAGCAATTTTGAGTGTTGGTCTGCATAATAACATTGTTGTTGATTCTGTATGACATATTGTGCTTTTTAATTTGTGGAAAAGTAGATGTTTGGTTGTATTTGCAGATCATAATGTTAATCTAGAAACAGGAATGCTATAGTTTTACTCTGACATCATTTTGTAAATTGTTTTCTTATGTTCTCAATTGCGAGGCAATAAGGTGAGTATGAAGTGCAACAATCATTTGGATACAATCAAATGGCAGATTTTTCACTTCATACTATTGATGTTTATTATTCAAATCAGCTTCAGAAATTGTTGAAGTTTAGAATTGGATAGTGGTTTGTACTCGTGGCAGTTTTTGCTGCACTATTTGTTATATCAATTTCAGCTACTGTTTATCTTTAGTGTTAGTTAGCTGCTACTTTTAGTGGTTGTATGTGTTTGTGTTGTCAACTATTAGCTAGAATTTGTTGGCTGTGTTGTTCTTTCTCTCTCTCTCTTGGCAACCTTTGTTGCCTTTTTGTATTATTAGCATTGTTTCAATATAAAATATATATATATATATTTCATGTTTTTGATAAAGGGTAAAACGGGTTTTACAGGGACCCAAAACCACAAAGTATTACAACATAAAAGATAAGAAATAAAATTTCAACAAAAACAACCAGTTACACAATAGGACAAAACTAGAATAAACAGTAGCCATCTGCAAAAGACCAGGAAGGTCAAAAAAATCAGCAAAAAAGCCAAAAAAAACCAGCAATGACTAGCCCAAAGTCTTCAGGACAGCCTCAGTCTCTACCTCCAATTTCTTCATCTCATGAACACCCTTCTTAAATGTTTGAATCATCTACAGAGTGGGGGGATCCTTCCTCTTCAAATTTTCCCTAGTTCTCTTAGAGATGCCAGCATCCTCCTCCTAGTTTCTTTCATTGGTATCCTCCACGTCAACCACCAGAGATCCCTGTTGGGCTTTGTCTAGTTTCTCGATCATGCCATTGATGATTATGGCATTGTGTCTGGCCATACAATTGTTTTGCTCACCAATGATTTTAATAGTATTTTTCATTTTTTCCATCTCAATTTCAATGTTTATGTTTTTTCCAGCTTGGTTATGAGTGTCATTGCTGAGATTGTGATCACTTCGCTTCACTTCTGTTTTTTCAATCACCGTAACCTTGGCTCCCAACTCTTCTAGCTTACTTTGTAGGGCCCAGTTTTTTTATCTTTAGCTCATTAATTTCATTGAAAGCCCATTTTGAAAGTTTGAAATGGGTATCAGCATTATTTCTAGCTAAATTCAAAACATCCACAGAGGGATCCCTATCAGTGTTGAGACAAGTATTCTCAGGGATAGGAGTGATAGGGGACCCAGTTCTAGTAATCCTATCCATCGACGAGTCAGCAGAGTGCTCAGTATTATTAGCACCAGACGCCTCAGAGTCAGGGGAATCTTCGGAGTACGAAACAAGGTTTTTAGCCTTGGGATTCTTATCAATAAGGGAGGCGCTTTCTAGTTCGGGCACAACACAAATTTTAACAGAAAGAGGCTTAGGGTTTTTCTTGCTCGAATGGGCAGCAGGCGGACTAAGGACAGTTCTAGCCGAACTTGAATTGGGAAAAACACCGAGCAATTGGGTTCAGTATCGTCATCCTCAGAGTCAGGGGAGGCTTCAAGATTAGCAGGGGTTGGCAGATTTTGGTAATGCTCAACAATTAATCTAATCAGGCCAGTATGCAGAATAGGGAATCTTCTAGGGTTTTTTTTGTGGTCAACCAAGGTTTTCCTCAAATATTTTTCATGTTATTCAAGTTAATATAAAATTTTAAATTATAAATATGCTGTTGTTACATAATATTAAAGTTTTTAAAATCAAATATCAAATATTAAAATCAATTATTGATTAAAATTATTTAATTTTTTTCTTTTCACAATCTAAATTATTTTATATAAATTAAAAAAACTATTGTTAAAATAAATGTTAATATATTATTATGTATTAAAAAAGTGTTTGATAGCAAAAATATAATATAAAATAATAATTAAAATATAAATGAAGATAAAATGTATTTAATTATTTAGATTATTTTAAATTAAGTTGAAATTCAAGTATATTTTTATTTTTATTTATTGAAACAATGCAAATAATATAATAAGGATGCAACAAAGGTTCTCAAAAGAGAGAAAACGATTACACCCAGATTAACAACTAGTAGTACAGTCACTTATAGCCACAAAAAATAGCATACAAATAAACAATAGCTAAAATTGTTACAACAAATAGCCCAAGAAAAACTGCCAAGAGGACATTTACTTTGGGCCCTCCACTAGATTTAGCATGTTCCTGTCTTTCCACCAAGAAACATAGAATTCTATTAAGTAGTAGGCCTATGATCTTTAATTTAAAAAGTCATATAAATGAAAGAAAATATAGTACTTGGACTTTTCATCATTTAATTCCAATAGCTTGGGCAGATAAAGTTATTTAATGAGTAGTCCATTATAGCAAGGCAGAGTATCAGGTCAAATCATTTATTTCAACAGCTATTAAAATCCCAAGGAATTATGAAATCACTTGTGCACCATGAAATCACTGTTTAAAATGGCATGGACAATTAATTACCCATACAAAGAGAATATGGAGAGTTTTAAGTTTCAAATAGACAGATCAATGCTCATGTTCACGCAATTCCAAGACTATGTATGAGAAAGCCTACTAAATACCTAGGCATCAAAATGAATATCAAATCACCTCAAACAGTTTCCATATGAACCAAACATTTCAATTCCACCACCAACCAAATCCATGGATTATCTGAACACACCACAGAGTTTTTATTACTATGGCGATAAGCCTTCCGTGTTGTTTCCCCGGTGAAAAGGCATAGTGCCTACGATGACACTTGAAAATTGAAAAAACCATGGCTCGTTGATTTAGCATATCAAGTTTGGAGCCTAGATACCTGATTTTGAAGGGTATAACAAGATTTCAGTTTGGAATGAGTTAACGAAAAGTGGCAAGGGGCATGGTGGGGTGAAAATATTGGTTAGGAAAGAATGTGAAAAAATCATAAAAATGGAAAAAAAAGACCCAAATGACCAATACATTTGGGTGAAAATGACAGATGGGGAGTCTACAATTTGGATTACAACTTGTTATTTCACCCCCTATGGCTCTAAAGTGTACAAGAAAATGAGACTAGATAGAGAAGACCCATATGAAGCATTAAAAATAGACATAACAAAATATAGTGCTACAGGAAAGATTATTTTTCTTGGGGATTTTAATGCAAGAACAACAAATAACCAAACTTTGTGTTATAGTAAGGAAGAGGGACAAAATAGTAATCCATTGTGGTTAGAGGAAGAAGAAAATCAGAGGTGGAAAAGGGTATCTCAGGACTCAAAAAGTGGTGTTTCCTCTTTTGGTGCAAACTTGTTGGGGTTTTGTTGCCTTCATGATTTAATTATATGTAATGGCATAAATACATTGTTGAGGTTAGGGGCCTTCATATGTCATACTCATAATGGGAAAAGGATGGTAGACTATGTCATTGGTTCACAAAGTATTATGCCAAGGATAATTGAGGTAGAAATAGGGTGGTTCCCAATAGAGTTGAAATCTAACCATAGCCCTATTTACATAAAACTTGGAATGGAAACAAATGCCCAATAGAGAACTAGTCTGCAACCATGCAAAAGTAGAGATCTTCAAGGTAAAATATTTCTAACCTCAGAGAATCAAAACATATTTAAAAATATGCTTGAAAAACAGTTAAAAGAAATAAAAAACATTGGCAGCCCCAACAGAAACCAAAACATTATAAACAATAGCAAGTTGAACCAGTCTGCAACAATAGCAAGTTGATGTCATTGGTTCACAAAGTATTATGCCAAGGATAATTGAGGTAGAAATAGGGTGTTTCCCAATAGAGTTGAAATCTAACCATAGCCCTATTTACATAAAACTTGGAATGGAAACAAATGCCCAATAGAGAACCAGTCTGCAACCATGCAAAAGTAGAGATCTTCAAGGTAAAATATTTCTAACCTTAGAGAATCAAAACATATTTAAAAATATGCTTGAAAAACAGTTAAAAGAAATAAAAAACATTGGCAGCCCCAACAAAAACCAAAACATTATAAACAATAGCAAGTTGAACCAGTCTGCAACAATAGCAAGTTGATGTCATTGGTTCACAAAGTATTATGCCAAGGATAATTGAGGTAGAAATAGGGTGTTTCCCAATAGAGTTGAAATCTAACCATAGCCCTATTTACATAAAACTTGGAATGGAAACAAATGCCCAATAGAGAACCAGTCTGCAACCATGCAAAAGTAGAGATCTTCAAGGTAAAATATTTCTAACCTCAGAGAATCAAAACATATTTAAAAATATGCTTGAAAAACAGTTAAAAGAAATAAAAAACATTGGCAGCCCCAACAGAAACCAAAACATTATAAACAATAGCAAGTTGATGTCAATCATTCAAGAAGCTCTCACAGCATGCAAAAGAGTTAAGGGTAGAATAAATTCCAAAAACAGTTTTCCAACAAATCCATGGTATGACGAAGAGTGTAAGGTAGCTAAAAGAGGTTTGAAAATTTCTGGAAATGAACATGCAAAAAAAAATTGTATGAGAAATTAGTAAGATTAAGAAAAAGAGGAATTCATGATAGTAAGAAGGAGAGAACTAATTTCTCTTGGAAGGCACAATCCGAAGGGTTTTTGCAGAGAATTGCAACAGGCTAGAGGTACCAACAAGAATAACATTATAGACATTCAATGGTTAGAATATGCAAAAACATTATATGAAAGAGACCAAGATAAAACCTTACCTCTAGCAATTATCACAAATGATAAAATTTTCACCACAAAGGATATCAAGGTTGGTATTAAAGCTTTGGCAGTGGGGAAGGCTCAGGAGATCAATGGGTTACAGGATGAATATTTGAAATGGGGTTTAGAGCTCTTGGCACCACATATCAAGAAGATTTTCAATAGGGTCATTCAACATGGTTTTCCAACAAATTGGACGACAAGTGTTGTTATCCCTCTCTACAAGAGTGGTGATGTCAGCAACCCATCAAACTACCACACCATAATGATTAATCCCCGTTTTGGGAAGCTCTTTGGGATCATGGTGGAGAGAAAAATAAGTTGTTGGGCTGAGAAGGAAGGTAAAAGGGTGAAAGGGCAAGCCGGTTTTAGACCAAAGCATCTACAATTGACCATTGCATCACTCTCAGACACATGGTTGAAATTTTTTGGGATAAACAAGGTAATGATATATTTTTTTGTTTTGTTGACTTCAAAAAATGCTTTTGACATAGTCCCTAGAAGCAAAGTTTGGAACAAAATGGAGCAACTTGGAATTCCAAAAAAGTATAGGGTTGTTGTCTATAGACTTTATGATCAGGTCTAGGCCAAAATCAAAACAAAGGCGGGTCTTTCAGAGTGTTTTGGGAGAGACATTGGGGTCAAGCAAGGTTGTCCTTTGTCTCCCACCTTGTTTTGGCTATACATAGACAAGTTAGAAGAGTGGCTAGACAAGTGAGGAGGTGATGGAGTGTTCTTGGCCACTTATGTGGTCAAATTTCTATTATATGTGGATGATCCCACCTTAATGGAAAATTTAGAAAATAGTCTTCAAGAAGATCTAAAAGCTTTAGAGCTATTTTGTCAAGATGTAGGGATGCAAGTGAACATTAGCAAAACCAAGGTCATGATATTTACCCTGAAAAGAACTAAGAAGCAATTAAATTTTGAATTCGAGGGAAGTTCTTTGCAAGTGGTAAATGAATACAAGTATTTGGGTCTCGATTTTTGCAACAATCTCAGTTGGGATACTTGTAGGATAAAAAGAATTCAAGGGGGTTGGAAAGATCTCTATTTGCTTCAAAACAGGTGTAGATAAACTGAGCTATGGGACTAGAAAACAAAGAAGAAATTATTTGGGTTGCTTGTTATACCTGTAGTCTTATATGGTTGTGAGGTTTGGGGCTGCAACACATCAGCACTAAAATGGAGGCAAATAGAAAGATTACAGAAGCATATAATCACAAGAAACTTCTAAATAAAAAGTACAGTTTCGTATGAGATTGTTTTAGCTGAGGAAGGAGCTTTTCCAATGGAAACGGAAGCATTAATTTGTTTATTAGGCTATTTGAAGAGAATTGAGAATATGGGAGAGCATCGATGGCCCAAAATTGTGGTGGAAGAAAATTTAACTAGAAGGAAGAGCACATGGATGAGGAAAAATGTCAAGTGGATGCGAAAATGGGGGATAAGCATGCAAGAGTGTCCAAACACAAATGTGGAAATTAAAAGGTATGTCAAAGAGAAATTCAAACATATCATGTGGTCAAAACAACTTGGTCGAAAAAGAGAATACTATTTTTTTCATTTTAACCACACTTGTGATCACGAGCAAAAGTATTATGTGGGGCCAGATATAAAATGGAAGGCTAAAATGTTGATAGCCTAGTTGAGAACGAGCTCTCACCATTTGAGGTGTGAAACGGGAAGATGGAAAATACCCAAGGAGGCATGGGCAGATAGGATTTTCTATTTTTGCTCATTGGGTCTAGTGGAAACACAGTGGCACTACGTCATGCAATGTAAGGCTTACGAAGACATCAAGTGCAGTCACTCGGATCTATTTAAAGTCAAATTGTTAGAGGCCCTATTTAAAGAGGAGAAGATTGCTGAAAAAGCAAGTTACCTGATCAAAATACACAATAGAAGAAATAAAATCAGCAAAGAGTTAGAGGGAAACATAGATTAGTTGGTGGGGTTGGCGGCTGCTATGTTTTGTTGCAAAAAAATGATTTCAGTTTTGTATCTTGGGTCCCATAGGCCAGCTGGTCTCGTGTACATAATTAAAAGCATTCATTCATTGAGTCGTCGAGAGAATCTTGTAATAAAAATTATAAATAGCTACTAATGTATTGAATAATTGTTTTAAATCATAATTGAAGGCCTCAGGTTGTAAAGATGTGGACAAGAGAATCACCTATACCTCGAGTGTTCTCATTTTATTTTAACTATTTCACATACCTTATTGGGTGAAATAGAGCATTTCCAAAGAATCGATTGTTGATGCTCTAATGAATTAAATTCTCTAATGAGTAATGATTTAAATGAATGGATTAAATCTCACTAGAAATTGACTATGGAGTTTTCGTTTCTACATTGTGAGGACCATTCATGGCTGCCATGGCATCTGCTGCAACATGAAATAATTAACATGGGAAAAATTTGCTCCATGCAGGGTTTATTTTTTGGGCAGCTGCCAAAATAGTGGAGTTGCATTATTATTTTTTATTAAATTAAGAAAAAAATAAAAAATTCCAGATCATTGGAGATACTTGATTCGTCAAACTAGCATTCAAGGAAACATAATTTCAATTGTTTGTAAATAATTGATTCTTCATTCACTCTTTTTTTTATATTGAACAAAGCAAAAATAAAGATTCTTCATTCACTCTTACTTAATGTGCTTGTCAGGGGCAGTAGATATTTCTATTATTTACTCAATGACTCAGACTACCTTGTATATTTATTAGGGCAATAAATAATTTTGTTCAGATTTACATAATATATTTGCTAGGGTAGTAAACATATTATATGACATTACTTAATAATTGTTGGAACAAGGGAAGCAACAAAACATAGACAAATTTATTAAATAAAATAAAATATTACACTTATTTATTGAGCTGTAGCTCATACATTAAACACTAGACTAATATCTTCTAATAGCTCTGCAGAGCTAGACTCATGAGAGTGATTAGCCACAATGCATCTACCTCTATTTATAGAGTGCTTAGCAATTCTCTAGAACCTATTACATTCACAAAATACATGCATGAAAATTTTTTGATGTCGGTGGAAGATGGTGGGAGAAGAGTCTATAATAGAGGGCAAGAAGGCTCTATATTAAATGTATTGTTGACAATCCTATTCATTCGTTGGTAAAAATTAATGCCTACAATAATGTTGGTATTTATTCGATGTGAGGAGATATTTTTAAGGAGGCTTACCTTTATAATTAAGTATTTCAAAATCTGAAATATGAATCTAATTGATTGTTTGATTCTTAGAAGTTTGATATATAAACTCAATAAAATATATAATATTATCCATATACCAATCTCCCTACATCTGCGGCACAAAGGTACTAAAAATATTAGACTTTTAGAGCTACAAGACTTTGTTTTAGAGCTCACATGACAGCCTGCAAAATAGAAACGCGTTAACCGTACTCACTAAATGATCTTGACCTCTTTTAACTCTCCTACCATGGCAGCTGTAGGTATTTCAATTGGACTGGTAGAGAAACACAAGACGGGAAGCAAATCTTCACCACCTGTAATGCATCTCTATTTTGTACGAATTTCTTACATGGGTGAACTTTGCATGCGAACTTTACAGACCACTTGCATTACTCGGCATGTGAACTTTGAGAAGTCGCTTAGAAAAAACAAGTGAATTGATTTGCACTCGACTGTGGACTCGACTGTTTTTTCCCAATGTTTCAATTTTGCACAGATTTCTCATATGGGTGATGTGAAGTCTGAAACAGTCGAGTCCTACAGAGAAAAACAAATGAATTGTTTTTTTTCACACCGTCCACCTTCAGACAAATTTCTATTATATTTTGGAGATAATGTTCTCTTTGTTAGTGACTTGTTTTGGCAAACATTCTTCTAATTAAGATTGTTGAATTAGATATTATTAATTGTGTTTGTGAATTAATTTTATATTTTTATTTTATATCCAATAAAATAGGGGAGAGGGGTAAGTAATAGTGGAGGGTCTAATTGTTGTTATAACACTAGTTCTTATAATACTTAGTCTAACCCCATTATATATATATACATGATTGATTGTAGAGTTGACACTTAATATTTATTGAAAGTATATAAAATCACTAAAATATAATAAAAATTCATTTTTTAAAATAATGATATAAAGTAGGGAACAAAATGAATAAAAAATACAACAACAAAAAATATAAACTTTGAAGTAAATGGGATCAATTGGTAGGCCATTTCTAAGAAAAAAAGTAAAAATTTGTAAACTTTTTTTAACATAAGGGACATACCCTGATAGTGGAGCACAGTCCAATAATGGGTGGAGAAGTAGTCCTCGGTGGGCCCCACAATGGAGCACTTTAGTAACCATTTGTAAAACAATTTTTATCCATAAAGTAAACATAAATCTGCAAATCATTGTACAAATATAAAATGTTTTATAAATGATTTATATTTGTCCCAAAAAGAGATACATCATCACACTCATACATGTTAGAGAATATCCATAAACCATTTGCTGCAACCTAAAAACTATCTAGGTTGCTCTTCTATGAGCCAAAGCATGAAAACATGCACCCACAATTTTAAATTAGTATAACCAAGACTTTCGGCCACATATCACCTACTACATCTTGAAACCATCAATTTGGTGAAGGATTAGATAACACATCAACACTAATGAACCCCATTTGTCCCATCACCACATCCAATTGAACCCACTCCCCTATCCCTCTTTCCCTGCAACACAATGCTCAAGCAACATAAAAGATTCACATGTGCCTTACCAACCAAAGCTGACCGCCCAACTATTGGTGACTTCTCCCCAATGCCCACCTACAACCACTAATATAATTGTGTATGGCCATTAAAGATCGCCTAGGATAAAAATGAAACAATCCACACTATTAATTCATCGAAACTCTGCAATTTAAGGCACCCAAACATATTTTAAATTTCAGAAGAAGAGGAAAGAAATTAAAGACTCCATACCAAACAAGCATTAAACATATAAAGAGATTTACCAATTCAAGTATGCATTACATCCCTTCAAGCTTTGTCAATTTCCTATTATCTCCTCTTACTTTTATATCCAATACTATATTTTCCTAGAGGCAATGACAAAAAAATTGAAGCAACAACATCATACTACCATCAGTAAACACAATAAAGTTTCAAGTATTATAAGTCTTTATCGAAAGGGTACATAGCTATATGGGATTTCACTTATATTCTTTATGACTTGGAATGCCAATCTATTGTATGTGATGTAAATATTCTTCACAGTGACCTGTAACTAAATATCTAGGGTTTCAAGTTATATTGTTTATGAATGTCAATACATATATATTGTATACAATGTAATTGTTACACCTAATCTACTCTAAGTGCATATGATCAAGTGCTTTTAGTTATATTTTTTATGCCTATCAACGCCTATCTAATGTATATGATGTGATTGTGTAATCTAGTCTATTATAAGTGCATAAGATTTAGTGATTTCAGTTATATTTTTTATTCCTACCAATGCCTATGTGTTGCATATGATGTGATTGTGTAATCTAGTTTGTTGTAAGTGAATAACCTATTGGGTTTTCAGTTATATTCTTTATTCCTAAGAATTCCAATATGTTGTATGTGATGTAAATGTTCTTCACATTGTCCTATAACTGAATATATGGGCTTTCAAGTTATACTATTTATGAATATCAATGCATATATGTTGTATATGATGTATTTGTTGCACCCAATATGATGTAAGTGCATAAGATCAAGTGCTTTCAATTATATTTTTTTTATGTTTAGAAATGTCTATATATTGTATATGATATGATTGTATAATCCAATCCGCTATAAGTGCATAACCTATTGGATTTTCAATTAAATTATTTATACTCGGGAATGCCAAACTATTGCATGAGATGTAAATGTTCCACACATTGACCTGAAGTTGAATATCTAGGATTTCAAGTTATATTGTTTAAGAATTTTCCAAGGCATATCTATTGTATAGGATGTTATTGTCATACAGGTACTTTATTGTAAGTGCATAAGATCTAATGATTTTAGTTATATTTTTATGCCTAGCAATGCCTATTTTTTGTATACGATGTGATTTCATGTAATCTATTTTGTTGTAAGTGCATAACCTATTAGGTTTTTAGTTATATTATTTAAGCCTGGGAATGCCGATATATTGTATGTGATGTAAATGTTCTTCACACTAACCAGTAATTGAATATCTGGGGTTTCAAGTTATACTGTTTATGAATGTCAATTCATATCTATTGTATACAATGCAATTTTTACACCCAATTTTTTGTAAGTGCATATGATCAAGTGCGTTTAGTTATATTTTTATGCCTATCAATGCCTATATGTTGTATATGATGTGATTGTGTAATCTAGCCTGCTATAAGTGCATAACTTTTCAGGTTTTTAGCTAAATTCTTTCTTGTATATGATGTCAACTTTATTCCATATATGCATGTGCGTTCTATATATTGTATTTGTTGAACCCACTGTATTGTAACTATAGATTGAATATGTTTTTTACTGTATATAAATATGAAAATAAACAAAGAAAAAGACCAATAAAAATAAATTGTAATCAACTTTCACATTACAAACTATGAACACGTGCAAGGAAAAATGATTTGTTCAAGCATCACTATGAGCTTAACAATGTTCATTAATGGTTTTGATTATTGTTTGATTCATGTTTTGTAATGTCTGTAGGTATCATACAAATCTCGAATGAGGACCATGCCAAGCAAGAAGAGAACCATGAAAAGGTTGCATGGACATACAAGAGGGGTTAGATTCCCCTCTGATGAAGAACCTCATATACAAGTGGACAATAATCTTCAACCTATTGAAGTAGTTGTGGACGTTAGTGCACCTCCAAAAGGATAAGAACAACAAAACCATAATAGGAGTGGTTGATAGAGGACATGACAACCTTGGCTCTTCAAGATGTTGAGGACAATGGGATGTCAACAAGGGTTGTAGCTAAAAATTAGAGAATCCCAGTTACAACACTTTCCAACTACTTAGGTGGGCTTACATCCACTTCCAATAAAGGTTCTCCAATTGTCCTCACACAAAATGAGGAGGCTCTTGTCATCGATTGGTCCATAGAAATGGTAGCAGTTGACGATGACCTTGCGATTCTCAATCTCAAGGTAGAGGTTTCCTGGATCTACCAATCTAGATCCAACCCTTTCAAGGATGGGGATATGTGCAAAATCATGATGGGCCAAAAAGTGGTAATATGATGGGTATGTGTAGGGTATTTGGCTGATGACTTTTTTTACCCAAAATTGATGAAACGAAAAGGGTTTTTAAAGGAGATTCTCATATTTCCACCAATATAAATTATGCTTTACTTTGAATTTAATAAATAATTATTATTCATTT
>VDFB02380046.1:0-25855 GCA_007258455.2 Sequoia sempervirens | reverse complement strand
GATCCATATGCTAATACGTAGGATCTATAGGCATCTATGGGGATGGAGAGGATGACTGACATTTTGCATCATGCATATGGCATTGATAGTCAAGTAAAATTCAACATGTTCATGGAACTTAATTTATTAAATTTTGATTCTGAAATTCAAGATTAACTAATTTGGTTTTATTATTTTAATAAAATTGTAGGGTCACAGTGTTGAGACTTGATGCACCGGTCCTCCACCTACTTATTTCTGCAGCACACCTATTAGTGGGGTATGTAACTAGTAAGCAATTATAAATTTGTTACATGTTAATATCATTGTTTTATGAATGGTATTTTAATATGTGATTTTGGATGTTGAACATGCTAATATTGGAGGTTTCAAGCAAACACCTCCTAGTGCCAGTGGATTTACTCAAATATACACAGAGGTAATAGAATAAAAAGAACTTAACTAATGAATTCTACTTAATAGATTTGTGTATTTTATATTCATATTGTTGGTTATATTGCATTACACATCATTCAAACTCAAAGCATTACTTCAAATTCCATAACTAATAACTAGATGTTAATAGATGACAAAATTTCAACTACACAATATAGTTGTTTAGAAAGTCAACATAAGCAACACGATGCAATTACTTCACATGGAGGCATGTGCTTGCAAAGGTGCACCAACACGACAAACTATGGATGCTTGGAAAAAATATATGAAACCATAATAGTAAGCAATAACATAGACAAGGTAGTTAGTGATGGAAAGCATCATATCAAAACACTCAATCATTAGGGTACATCTAACCCAATTGAATCAGGAGAAGATCAAATTGAATAAGAAAATAAAATTTCTTTCTCTTTTCATCAAAAATCACATTGTTTCATTTGCAAACCATAAGGCAACAACAAGCCAACTCATTTCAATACTTATTATCATCCTCAAGCTTCAAACATCTTATTTATCAACAAAAATGACTGATCAGTGCACAAGAAACCTAATTAGAGTCACTAAACAATCCACTCATTCATCATTCACCAAGGCACCCTTCCACTCAATTTAATTTACTCAGAAAAAATAACCAAAAACCAATCTTTAATGTTACAACCTATATCCATAAGATCCTAACACACCTTTTTCATCATCAATTTATCTGAATTCAAAGAAAAAACATGATAAAGAGCTCTAAATCTTTCAATTCCTTAAACAACTCACCAAATTTTCACTTTTACCAACTAGTTCCTCAAGACCAAGATACTAAAATCAACCATTTACACCTCAATCATTTCATATGACTTCCAAGACATTACTCACATCATTTTTTTGACTGAAACAAACCTGGTTCATATCCACATAATACTGATTTATCATATTCACAAGTTCTTATGTAGTCAAATTACCATATCCACCTAGGGACATATTGCTACAACATATCAAATCATCATGTCTGGCCTCAAGGAATTCACCAAACCATTCAAACACCTTTTATATCTTCACATTGATGGTTCTATGCCAAAATAAACATTTAAATCTATGTATTTATAGAATTACACACTTTAACAGTCTTACCACCATTTTTCTTGTAGGTCACATATCCCATAATCGAGTGATTCCTTTCCATTCACTTTGTATATCCACATTCCCAATGTACATTAGGAGCCTTTTTTAACACATCATAACATATCAAAAGTTCTCAGTAGCTTGTCATAAATAAATTACCAGATTCTTGAATTGTTCGTTGGAAAGGGCTACTAGTTTAGGCCTAAATTACAAATAAAGTGCTCATATTTTATCACCAAAATACCAAATGACTGAAAAAAATAATTCATCATGTCACAAAATTGAAGAATCAAACATTTTTAGTGACATAAAGGCTCCATAAATCACTATTCCAAAAAATCCCTATTCTATGCACAAATCAAGCCCTACAAAGGAGGCTTTATTGCATAAGGTACTTACAAACCTTAAATACTCCTATCACCACCACAAACACCATATAAATAGCCTATATAAGCTTTAGTAACTCACCACCCACCTTCATGTATGCTTTTGCATTGAACACCACCCTGAAACCATGCTTTCCATGAAGGAAACTTCGTATTTCCTATATGATTTAGTAGCCAATAAGAGATTTCTTGATTTCCCTATTCCTGTACACTCACAAATTTCTTAAGACATTATGAAAACCTTCTATACATTCCATCCCACCAATCTCCTAATTCTACATTGGTGGGATGGTCAATTCAAGCCTAAAATGACCCTCAAAACCCTTGACTGGTTAATCTGACAGACCACAAAAAAACTTGGCTTTTAAATTTGATGGTAACTCTTCAAAACATCACTATATGATTGTTAACACCATGTATAAAGTTAACAAACAAATATATAGCCTGTGCAAGAACTGAATTCAAGAATGAAACATAATGAAAACAGGAACAAGGAACTTTATTTATTGAAAATGATTCAAGAATACAAAATATGTTATTTTTCCTACCTTTTACATGCTTTTATATATATTCCCAATCAGATAACTACCTTTTGAATCTCCCTCATCGAGTGAAACTACCTAAACTACCTTGTGATTTTTAATATTTCATGCTTCTTTTCCTTTTTACAATTTTTCCCATCTTTAGCAACATTTGGAAATCTTTCTTTTTTTGTGACCACCTAAGGACCTTAAATATAATGAAGTAGGTATTTATATGACCTTTACATGAATTTACAAATGGGAATTCAATCTAGACAAAAATTTTCCTACGAGAGGCAACTAGTAACCTAGGTGCTCCTGCACTAGTTAGTAGTTTGAAAAAATGCCTCGAAGAAATGTGGTCTCATGGTGATGGAATTCCATTCCATCACCACATAAGACCACATTTATTCGAGGCATTTCTTCAAATTTCTCACCACCTTTCCTGGCTATGTGCAGGATCATCATGGAAAAAATAGGCCCTTAAGTGGCAAAAAAATTAGAAAAATCGGTTAGACAACAGTAAAATTTAGACCAAGTTATATATATTTCAAAATGTGTAAGAATATAGTGTATTAGAAAATTAGTGGTTTCTAAATATACTAGTTTGTTTAAAAAAAAAAAAATCTGTTGGTAATTTGAAAAATTTTCAATGCGATGGGACTTATGTAAATTTCGAGAAAAGTAAGTAGAGTGTTTTATGCGACCACCTATACAATAACAATTAATATAGATTCTATTACAACTTTTAAAAATATAAAAACTCGTTATGTTTGACCATAACTTGGTCAAACTTCATGAAAATCAATTTTTATTTTTTAATCCTATAGTACTATCTGAAGCATAAGAATTATGACACATGTTTGGTTTAAAATGTGATACATTTGGCTATGGTCTTTCAATGCATCTATCAATCAGGGACTTTAGTCATAATTTGAATAGAAAATGAATAATAATTCTTATTAAGTTCAAGTAAGCATAGTTATATTGGTGGAAACTGATCTCCGCTAAAACCACACCGTTTCATCAATTTTGGGTAAAGAAAATTCGTCAACCACCTTACCCATCCTGTGCTGCACCACTTTTGTCCCATCATGATCACCCTTTGCCACCCTCCTATGATGCCACATTTTTCATACATGTTCACCAAAGAATTTTATCAAACTACTCACTTCCTTACAGTTGCTACTATGGCTAAAAGCCTAAAATAGGTGCTTTCCAACAAACTATGTGGATGATTGGAAAAATATCTATCAGAGCATAATAGTAGTATAACTTACCTGCATAGAGAAGACAATGAACTTTTTAAATTACCTAGAAAATGCAGTCTTATGGTGATGGAATTCATGGCGGCATTTGTTTGTATGGTGACCTGCATCACCACGAGACCATTTTCTTTTGGGCATTTTCAGTTCACTACCTTCTCTATGCCACTATAGTTATCGTACATGTCTATGAAAGTATTTAATCAAATGGTTTAGCAACTTGTTGCTATGGGTAAAAGCCTAAAAAAACATCCTTTCAAACAAGATATGGATAGGGAAAATAGTAAGCATGATAATAAGAAATATATAGTTTAATACTTGTACTCAAAAATTTGTTCATTAGATCTCATACATTATAAGTCATGTGACGTGGATCACTATCGTAACTTTTTTGTGATTGAATAATTTGTAGTTTTATTTTCAGATGTTGGTTGTGAAAACACCTCCAAATGTTACGAGGGCAATGGATATTGGTGTTTCATTCGCTATACAGTCCTTGATGGCTCTGATAGTGGAGGTATGAGAAAAATTACTAAATTTCAATTTACATTTGTTGTTATAGATGTTAGTTCTAGTGAAAAATCAAACCATTATTGATTCGCAGTTTAATTCCTATTTGGATGGTTTATACAGGGCTTGAGCACACCTCAACATTGGCGTGCAAATATTTCCATCATGGAGAGTGATTCTGAGATGGCCGTAAGTGATTATTTTGTTAAATATATCATTTTTTATAATGTAATTTCTATATATTAATGTCTTTACTTCTTATTGTAATAGTTAAAACTTCACCAGGAGCTAAATTCTAGGAGCAGTAGGAGCACTCCTCAAGCACAACAGAAACGAGTGAAAAATTTATCACCATTAGATTGCCAAACAAAGGGAAAGAATTTATTTCCATAGCATGGAGAGAAATAAATTTTGATTCCAAAGCCATTTGTTGTATGCCTAGACATGGCAATTTTTTACATATTTTGTATTGGATATTTGACGTGTATGCTATCGACGACATTCTTGTAAAGCCTATATGGCTATTTTGTAACTACTCTTGCTTTATATTGAGCATATATATTAATGTATACGTGCAGTAATATTTGCTTAATACAAATATTTTTATCTATATTTAGGGTGTCCATATTTTACAGGCGAGAATTTATGGCAATAGCAATTTGTGAAACAAAGGAATACTACAAACTAAAACACATTACACTTTTGTTCTCACTGACTTGATGTGCTCTCCAACATCTCTCTTCTCTCATGCGAAGAGTTAGAACTACTTGGCCATGCCTTTGCATCATTCAGGAAGTTTTCTCTTTTTGACAATGTCGAAAGCATGGCTGCATATAGATTAGGAAAAAGACTTTTCCTTTTAGATTAGCAATGGAGTTTTAGAAAATAGTATCGTGATATTGCCAAAATATGTGTTTTATACCATAATAAACAAAAATATTTTAGAGGAGAAATAACCGGCAAACCAAAAGTATAAGATTTTTTGAAAAAAATGGGAAAAAGTCTAGGAAAAATAAAAATCAAAATCAAAATTTGAAAAAAAGGTAAAAAAAGGTAGAACAAGAGATAAAAACTTGTTTTTGAAAAATTTAAAGGCATTTCCATAGCATAGAGATATAGAGAGAAAATAAAATAAAGAGTTTAACTAATAAATTGTAAAAAATAGATTTTTGTAGTTTATATTCATATTGTTGATTACATTGCATTGCACATCTTTCAAACTCAAAGCATTGCTTCACATTGCATAACTAATAACTAAATGTTGATAGATGACAATTTTAATTACAATATAGTTTTTGAAAAGTCAACCTAAGCAGTTATGCAATTACTTCACATTGCATAACTAATAACTACTAGCAGCTACCAATTGCATTTGCTTGTCATGGCATTTTATGAGACCATATATTTCTTTGAGCATTTTCAAGCAGTTCAACTTTGCCTTGTCTATACCATTTTTGATACATGTCTACCGGCATTTTCAAATAGTTCCTTTGCCCAACGCTTGTTGCTATGGCGAAAGCCTAAAACAAGTAACTTTCAAACAAGCTATGGATGTGGAAAAATCTATCAAAGAATAATAGTAAGCAATATCATGAGCAAAGGAAGTGGGCATATTTGCATTCCTCAAAATAGTCTCATGGTGACAATTCAAGCAATCAAAACTGACTGATTATTGGCCATAGATTCTGGACCTCCATTTCTTTGAGGAATTTTTTCAAAGAGTTCACTACCTTATCTATGCTAACACATATTTCATACATGTCTATCAAAGCATTTGATAAAATAATTCATTTCCTTGCTACTATGGCCAAAATCCTGAAACAAGTGTTTTTGAACAAGCTATGGATGCTTGGGAAAAATATATCATAGCATAATAGTAAGCAATAGCATAGACAAGGCAATGAACTGTTTGAAAAAAATGCCTCAAAGAAATGTGGTCTGGTGGTGATGGAATGCCATGACAAGAAAATTGTTATGGATTGTCATGGCATTCCATCACCACGAGACCACATTTCTTTGAGGCATTTTTCCAAACAGTTCACTGCCTTGGCTATGCTACCACATTTTTCATACATGTTTACCAAAGCATTTTATCAAACAGTTCACCTCCTTAATATGGCTAAAAGCCTAAAATAGGTTCTTCCAAACAAGCTATGGATGCTTGAAAAAAAAATATCAAAGAATAATAGGGTATGTGGGATCATGATGGTAAAAAGTAGCAATATGATGGGTATTTGTAGATATGTGGGCGATAAATTTTTACCAAAATTGATAAAATGAAAAAGAGTTTTAAAGGAGATTCTCAACTTTCCACAATAATTATTCTTTACTTTGAAATTAATAAATTATTATTATTTATTTTCTACATTTGAATTACGACTAAGTGTTGATTGATAGGCTGATTGAAAACATCTATAGCTTTAAATGGTATACTTTTGAATCAAAACATGCATCACATTCTATACTTCACATGCTATAGGATAAAAAGTAGACCCTAAAGTTTGACCAAGTTAAAGGGTAGTCGGGGCATACAGTTTTATATTTTTAAAAGTTGTAATAAAAAATCATAATTAATTATTTATGGAAAAAAATTACAAAAAAAAATGCATCACATCTAGACATGAGTCCTCTACTTATGTCTAAAATATTATAAAAAAATATAATCGTTTTATTGTGGTTAGGGTGGTCAAACAGACACCTACTTCTTCTTTTTTCCCTGAAATTTAAGTACTGCTGCATTGAAATTTCAAATTTTCACCAAATAGATTAATTTTTTTCAAAAATAAACCTAGTAGTTTAGAAACTACATTCAATTTTCTATATATTCTATTGTTACATATTTTTGAAATAATATAGATAACTTATTCAAATTTTTACATCAAGTTGCCTAACTCTGATTTTTTTGCCACTTAAGTGCCTATTTTTTCTATGATGATCTTGCACATACCCAATAATAAGCAATAGCATAGACAAAGTAGTGAATTGTTTGAAAAAAAGCCTCAAAAAATGTAGTCTCAATGGTGATGGAATGCCATGACAATCCATAGTAATTTTCTTGTCATGGAATTTGTCATGCCATTCCATCACCATGAAGCCACATTTCCTTTGAAACTCATTTCAAGCGATTCCTTCTGTATCTATGCCTATTTTCATACATGTCTGCAAAGCATTTTTATCAAATAATTCCTTGCTACTTGTTCAAAGCTAAAAGTAATTTTGAACAAGTTATGGATGCTTGGAAAAATATGTCAAAAGCTTATAATAGTAAGCATGAAATTATCATGGTTTTTTCATGCAAAAATACGTGATTTTGTTCACACACATTTTAGCAGGTTATAAACACTTTTTTTTTTTTGATTTTTCTACTTTAAATGACATTCAAGTTGCTAATTGGTTTGTTATATGATGATATGTGATATTCTAATCCTAATTCGTGCTTCTAGGAGTTTGCATATATATATATATATATATATATATATATATATATATATATATATATATATATATATATATTATATTTTTGTACCAATGAACCCAAAATAGGCTGAGCCTGGGTATATGCTGGGATCATCATAAAACATGCCCATGTAAAAGTGGCAAAAAAAATTCAGAAAATCAAGTAGGAAACCCCAATGTGAAAATTTGAATAAATTCTCTATGTTATTTTCAAAAATAATATGAGGTAAATCTATACAATTGGTGTAGTTTCTAAACTACAAGGTTTATTTAAAAAAATAAAAATCTATTTTGGTGAAAATTTGAAATTCAATGCAGTAGTACCACTTAAGTACAGGAAACAATAAAAAGTAATTAATAAATAGAGCCACCTAGCCACAATAAAATGATCCATATTTTTATAAGATTTTATATATAAATGGACTCATCGATGCTTGATGCATATTTTTAATTTTTCCAAGTAAATAATTAATTGAATTTTTTTATTAATTTTAAAATATAAAAATTGTTTGCACGACTTCCCTGTAAGCGGGTCAAAGGCTTCGCAAAATTCAATTTTATTTTTAATCCTATAGTATGCAAAGCATAAAATGTGACGCATATTTTAGAATCAAAAAATGTAATATCGTTTGAAAGCTATAGATGTCTTTCAATCAACCTATCAATAAAGACTTTAGTGGTAATTCAAATAGAAAATGAATAATAATTATTTATTAAATTCAAAGTAAAGCATAATTTATATTGATGGAAAGCTAAGAATCTCCTTTAAAAACTCTTTTCATTTCATCAATTTTGGGTAAAAAAAAAGTCGTCAGCCACATACCCATCATATTGCCACTTTTTGGCCCATCATGATCCTGTACATACCCTCCCTCCAAATTTTTTTGGCCAAACTGGCGAACCAAACCCCTGAACCTGAACCTCAAAACCTATTCCAACACTCTTTATTTTTCCTGGAAAAACTTAATTGACCACCAAATTATGTTTCCCCTTGACTTTACCCACGTTTACTCCCTCAAACCTCTCTTTTTCATTCAAAACCCCTATTTTCCCAACTAGGGCATGTCATGCCATAACATAATTTTGACCTCCCTTATCCTTGAAGACCTTTTGAACACATCAAACTCGACAATATCGCCCTATTTCCAACCTATTCTAACTTATTTTCAAGCAATTTCTTATTTTCACCTCTTCTAGCCTTGCTTTTAAGTGGCCTCAATTTTATATTTTCAACAGGGGTAGCATTAGTAATCTCTTCCAATGCCCTTACTAATACTATTTTCTTATTCCTACTCTCTATCCTACTTACATCAGGCCCATATCACTAAGACACGGCCTGAAAAATAGGTGGAATGGCCTATTTCAACATACTACACTCAAACCCTTAAGGGATTGATCCAGTTGAATATAGCTTAGAGTGATTTCGTGTGTTTGGGTGAGAAAGAGGACCATGCCTAATGTGAAAATTCCTATTTGGATGTGTTGGAACAGTCTATTTGGTCATACGAGTTGCAGAACAAAAGTTGCACCACTTTGCAACTTTCCACTACTTCCATTTGACACTTTTTCTATCAACTAAAAAACTAAACACCATGGGAAAACCACTCTGAGATAATGAAAACTGAGAGAGGTTATTGTAGAGGGGCCCAATGCGATCCCATGGGATTAGACAAGAATTTTCTAAGCATCACAGTGTCCGAGTAACCTCATGTTGAAGTTTGCAACCATTTTTCCCTTTGGACACTTAAGGAATCGATCTAGTTGAACGTAGCTCAAAGTGATTCCGCATATTTGGATATGAAAGAGGACCATTCCTAGCGTAAAAATTCTTATTCAGACACGTTGGAACAATATTTTTGGTCACACAAGTTGCATAACAAAAGTTGCACCACTTTGCAACTTTCCAATACTTCCATTTGACAATTTTTCCATCAGCTGAAAACTCGACAGTACAGGAAAACCACTCTGAGATAATGAAAGCTGAGAGAGATTATTGTAGAGGGGCCCAATTTGATCCCATGAGATCAGACGAAAAGTTTATAAGAGTCATGGTGTCCAAGTAACCTCATGCTAAATTTTATTTTCATTTTTCCCTTTGGACCCTTAAGGGATCGATCTAGTTGAACATAGCTCGGAGCGATTCCGCGTGTTTGGGTGCAAAAGAGGACCATTTATAGTGTAAAAATTCCTATTTAGACACGTTGGAATAGTCCATTTGGTCACACGAGTTGAAAGTTGCACCACTTTGCAACTTTCCACTGCTTTCATTTGACACTTTTTTCATCAACTAAAAAATGGACACCATGGGAAAACCACTCTGAGATAGCAAAAAACACTTGAGAGGTTATTGTAGAGGGACCCAACGTGATTCTAAAGGATTAGATGAGAAGTTTTTAAGCATCATAGTGTCTGAGTAACCTCATGCTGAAGTTTGCAGCCATTTTTCCCTTTGGACCCTTAAGGGATCAATTCGGTTGAATGTAGGTCAGAGCGATTATGTGTGTTTGGGTATGAAGGATGACCATTAGTAGTGTAAAATTCCTATTCAAATGCATTGGAAAAATCTATTTGGTCACACAAGTTGCGGAATGAGGTTGGCACCACTGCTGGCTTTTCCACTGCTTCCATTTGACACTTTTTCCATCAACTGAAAACTAGACACCATGGGAAAACCACTTTCTAAGCATCATGGTGTTCGAGTAACCTCATTCTAAAGTTTGTAGCCATTTTTCCTTTTGGACCCTTAAGGGATCGATCTGGTTGAACGTAGCTTGGAACGATTCTGCGTGTTTGGGTGTGAAAGAGGACCATTCCTAGCATAAACATGCTTATTCGGACACATTGAAACAGTTTGTTTGGTCACATGAGTTGTGGAATGAAAGTTGCACCACCTTGCAACTTTCCATTGCTTACATTTGACACTTTTTCCATGAACTAAAAACTAGACACCATAGGAAAACCACTCCGAGATAATGAAAACCGAGAGAGGTTATTTTTTAGGGGCCCAACACAATTCTATAAGATCAGATGAGAAGTTTCTAAGCATCACGGTTTCTAAGTAACCTCATGCTGAAGTTTACAACCATTTTTTCCTTTGGACCCTTAAGGGATTGATCTAGTTGAACAAAGGGTCTATACTCTAAAATTATCCAAACCTTACCAACTCTTGGGGCAGAAATTCTAAGGTGTCAAAACTTCAAAATCCACAATAATATCTCAATTATACCATCAGACAATGGGTAAACCACAAAACCCTCTATTGTAGCCTAAACCCTAGGGGTTTATTGAAAATGATACTTCCAAAGCTAACCATAGCCTAAAAATTACTCAAATAAGTTTGTGATACCTTACACAAGCTCAAACAATCATAAAATAATGCTTCCCTAAAAAAAACACAATGACTCTTCAAAACCACCATTTTTCTTAAAGAAAACTCATTTTTACACACATGGGTTTCACACCCATCTCACTTTCAGACCTCCCCAACACTAACACATCATTCCAAAACCTTATTAATTTTAGTGCAGATCCATTCCTTAAGTTACAGAGGCTAAAAAAATAGGAATGGGTCAAAAATCCATTTTTATTGACTCAAAACCTTCAAATGTACGAGTTCAAGCTGGTTTTAGTAAATTGATTATAAAATGCACAAAACATTATGGAAAACCTTCTAAATGGATTCAAAAGAAAGGTAAATCCATCTAATATGAAAATATCAACAAATCTGGATCAACTAATTGAAATACAGGCCGTACAATCTACTGCTATAGCTGAAAATACAAAAAATTCTAGAAAATTCTAAGTTTTTATTATTTTTGCTTCTTCAAATCATAAAATACAACCTTAAATTTGAGTTCCCCATTTTTTAAAACTCTTTCCCACCAATTAAAAACTGATTCACCTTCCTAACTAACCTTTGAACTGGTTTGACTCTTCACATTCCCTCCATAATGCAAATTTTGCAATTTTACAACGTTTGAGTTTGCAAATTTTGCACATTTTTGCAATTTTTAAACATTTTGCACTTTTTGAAAAACCCAACCTCCTAAACACCTAATACAACTCAAATATGACTAAATACATAATATAATGGTCTCATAGACCTTATTTTAATACAAAACTCAAAATCGTATATTCTACTCCTTATTTGCCTTGATGAACAAAACCTACTGAATGGTGCTCCTGCACCAATCATACATTGACCTTCTTGTCCCTCCTAAAGTTTGGAACACATCCATTACCTCCACATAAAAATTGAAATCCCTTGGCTTCTTGGTTCCCATGCCTTGATATGGTTATGCAAATGAAAATGAAGCAAAGTAATCATATCCTTCTTCGCTGGCTAGAAGAATGCATGCTTAATGTTTTGATACATGATATTAGCTCTCTCATTTACTCTCATGGTTGAATATTGAAATATAGTATGGTGGGCTCTGATTCCGGTCTGTGAGCGCACTTCCCTCTTCCACCAAATGTTATTTGATCCACACGATACGCCAACCTAATTGACTTTATTTTTTGAGAAGCTAAGTTTCTCCCTGATCACCTAGTGACTGCTCTCTCTACACCTGAGCTCTTTCATTGCTAGAGACTATCTGCAGTTTACAATCATTTTACCACATGTGGTTGATGTGCTTTGAATCCTTGCATCTAAAAGAAATTTCCTCAACATAAATACTGCTACGGAATTTCAATGTTGCCATTGTAGTTGGTATTAAAGCCGGTACTTGCAACATTGAAGATTATCGCCTCCTGTAAATTCCCTCCATCTTGTTGGCTTGTAACACTCTTGATGGTGTACATGAAATTTGATTACGTTCCTCTGCTTCTACATTGACTCCTTATATCCTTGTTTTTGACTCTTTTGAATTATCAAAATTAGAATCCACTAAGCTTCCATATTCTACAAGATTCCAACCACCATCTTCAATATTATTTACAGTTCAGTTCATTTCTTTCAACATACTTTATATCCATGAGTTCATCCATTCCTTCACATGCCATCAAGTGAAGAGATTAGGGAATGGCGTCAATGCAAAGTACATCTCGCTTGAAGTCTTTCAAAATAATAGCCATATCAAATTCCTTTTTCCCAAGTTATACTCTCTCAAGGTTAACAATCATACATTGACCTTCTTTCCCCTCCTAAATTTTGGACCACATCCATTACCTCCACATAAAACTCAAAATCCTTGGTCTTCTTGGTTCCCATGCCTTGATATGGTTATACAAATGAAAATGAAGCAAAGTAATCATCTCCTTCTCTATTGGCTGGATGAATGCATGCTTAATGTTTTGATACATGATATCATCTCTCTCATCTACTATCATGGTTGAATACCGAAATCTAGTATGGTGGGCCTCTAGAGTTCCAATCATCTTTCTTCCTCTTCCACCAAATGTTGGCCTGATCCACATGTTTGCTAGCCTAATTGAATTTGTTTTTGAAAGCTAAAGTTTCTCCTATGTCACTAGTGTTGCTCTATCTTCCTTTTCAAAATGTTTCATTGCTACATATCATCTCTAGGATTTAATCATTTTTACCACGTGTGGTTGATGTGCTTTGAATCCTTGCATCTAAAGGAAATTTCCTCAACATAAATACTGCTAGGGAATTTCAATGTTGCCATTGTAGTTGGTATTAAAGTTGATACCTACAACATTGAAAATTATCCTTATATAAGAATTCCCTCCATCTTGTTGGCTTTTAACACTCTTGATGGTGGCTACATGAAATCTGATTCTGATTCCTCTTCTACATTAGAGGGAACTCATATATCCTTGTTTTGACTCTTCTAAATTATCAAAATCAGAATCACTAGCTTCCATATTAAAAAATTCCCAACCACCATCTTCAATAAATTGGCCACCAGTTCAAGTTCATTCTTCTTTCATAATAATTTATATCCATGGAGTTTAGCCATTCCTTCATTCCATAAAGTGACGATTGAGGAATGGCGTCAATGTGGAGTACATCCCGCCTAAAGTCTTTCAAAATAATAGCCATATCAAATTCCTTTTCCCAAGTCATACTCTCTCAAGGTTAACAATCATACATTGACCTTCCCTCACCTCCTAAAGTTTTTACCACATCCATTACCTCCACATAAAACTCAACATCCTTGGTCTTCTTGGTTCCCATGCCTTGATATGGTTATGGAAATGAAAATGAAGCAAAGTAATCATCTCCTTCTCTGCTAGATGGAAGAATGCATGCTTAATATTTTGATACAAGATATCAACTCCCTCATCTACTCTCATGGTTGAATACTAAAATCTAGTATGGTGGGCCTCCATAGTTCCAGTCATCTTTCTTCCTCTTCCACCAAATATTGTGGGTCCACAACGTCTTCAGCTTGGTGGCTTTGTTTTTGAAGCTGAGTTTCTCTTTGAGTCACCGGTGCTCTCTTCCTTTCCGGATCATCTCTAAGTTTATCCCATTTGTACCACATGTGGTTGATGTGCTTTGAATCCCTTGCATCTAAAAGGAAATTTCCTCAACTTTATATATATTGTAAAATTTCAGTAATATTTCCATTAGTTGGTATTAAAGGTAATTTGCCATGCAACATTGAAAATTATCATAACATAAATTCCTCCATCTTGTTGGCTTGTAACACTCTTGATGGTGGCTGTGAAATTTGATTTATGATTCCTCTTCTGCGGTATAGGAAACTCCTTTCCCTTGTTCGACTCTTGAATTATCAGTCCAGAATCGCAGCACCATATTCAAAAATTCCCAACCACCATTTTCAATAAATTAGCCACCAATTCAAGTTCATTCTACTTTCATAATACTTTATATCCATGGAGTTCAGCCATTCCTTCATGCCATCAAGTGAAGATTGAGGAATGGCGTCAATGCAGAGTACATCCCACTTGAATTATTTCAAAATAATAGCCATATCAAATTCCTTTTTCCCAAGTCATACTCTCTCAAGGCTAAAATTAATACATTGACCTTCTTTCCCCTCCTAAAGTTTGGACCACATCCATTACCTCCACATATAACTTGACATCCTTGGTCTTCTTGGTTCCCATTCCTTGATATGGTTATGCAAATGAAAATGAAGCAAAGTAATCATATCCTTCTCCGCTAGCTGGAAGAATGCATGCTTAATGTTTTGATACATGATATCATCTCTCTCATCTACTCTCATGGTTAACAATCTCAATCTTGATCTAATAGTGAATACTAAGAAAGGTAATTCCACCAACTCTATTAAACAGTTTACCGTAGGAACAATAAAAGAAGAGGCTTTGAAAGGAACTCCATGAAAAGAAATCTCTCTAAATGGTATATCAAACTCTTAGAATTCATCTTGCACATTTACAACCAAATTCAAAGATTTTCCTTCAAAAGGCTACAAATTCAAATATTGACAATTTTGTAGCAACAATGCTTTTTTTTGCACATTTGACCACCGAGACTCAAAAAGGAACCCTAATACACCTTAAATGGTCTTTATTGACCTTATTTAGCATAAATAAACACAAAATACCTTAATCTAATCTATTGACCACCTATCAACCTTCAAAAAGTGAAATTTTGCAACTAGGAGACTAGGTGCTCCTACACAAAAATTACATTGTGTTTGAGCCTTCAAGAGGCTTTAAATCTAACCTTTACAAATGATTCTACATCTTCAATCGTAACAGCTGTTGATCTGTAACTAACGCAGATTACATTATAAATCAATTGACAGCAACAATATGACCTTATTCAATTGACAATTTACTCAAAACACAATTTACTAACTTAAAATAATTCCATGAACCAAATTTGTTCAATAACCTTGGTGCCCCTACACCAAATTTCAATATTTCAATAAATGTCATTACAAGTACAGATCTCATTACAATTCCTCAGGTACTCTATTCTCATAGATATTTTACAATGTCACTCATACATTCAAGATTTTCTTATAATGTCTACATCATAGTTTCTCATTTACAGGTTAACTTCAAATGAGTAACTTGAGATTCCCTCACAAAGCTTCACATGATCTTTTATAATGGATTCAAATTAGAATTGATATTTTTCAAGACCATCAAAATAAGGATGTTGCATTTCTTTTTTGGCTGAGATTATCTTCAATGGCTCAAAAATCAACATTTTCTGCAAGGAGAGACCAATCAATTTTTACTAGTTTAGTTACAGATGTACGCAAAGTAAAAGCATAAAAATAAATAGCTCATCCAAAATTGAATTGAAATGAAAATAGATGGAAGGAACTTATAGATAGGAATGGAAATTTGTCAACTTAGTCACTCCTACTCATACATCTTCACTGTGAGTTCCAAGATACCTATTGCACACAAAAACTCTCATGAATCTAGAATATCTTGAAATTTGAGATGCTCCTATAATTTCTACATCATAGGTGCTCATGATAAGGTTAACTTCAAATGAACAACTTGAAATTCCCTCACCAAGCTTCACACACACTTTTGTAATGGCTGAAAATCATAATTGAGATTTGTCAAGATCATCAAAATAGGGATGTTGCATTGCTTTTATGCCTAATATTCTCTTGGATGGCTCATAAATATGGATTTTCTACAAGGGGACACCAATCAATGTTTACCGGGTTACTTACATATATGCAAAGTAAAATAAGACATGATAGCATTGGCATTAAAGAAATTAACGTGGATACAAGTATAAATTAATAAGAACCATTATGCATATACTTACAATTTAATCCAATGAACCATCCAGATCTACTCTACTCTTTATTGTGTCAAGTAGTGCCTCATGGTTAGACTCACTGACCTTCCACAAAGTCTTGTTCAAATTTCTACCCCCATATTTTCTCAAACAAACATTAGATGCCACAACAAGGTTTGAGTAATGAAGAATCTTACGATGTGTGTCAAAGTCCTCAAACAACCAATGTTTAACACTCTTATGTGGGTACCTTCTAAGCCATTTCCAGTAACAACAACTGAGCCTGTAGGGTATTCGATGTTTTCTTCATCTATAACTGGGGCTTCCAATTTATTTTTGGCCTCAACATAATGACACAAGTAATATTTTGTTCCCTCTTTGTTTTCTTCATCTGCAATAACTACATAAACATTCCCTGCATTGATATGTGTAGAAAATCACTTGAAATTAGTCAAAATTATGAATACAGTACAAAGTAAGATAACAATATGGAATTTCAAAAACTAAGCAAGTAGATATATTACTTGGTTGAACTAGATCTGATACGTGGTCAAAGTCGACCAATGATTCCATTTGTGTTAGTTCTAATGTTGTCGAAGGGAAATATGTGTGAAGTGGGATAAGATAACTTGTCAACCATTTGTCAACCCACTCCCCTTATTCACAATCATTTCAGGCTTGCATTGTACATGAAGAACAAAATCATGTCATCTTACATGTATTGATACTCCATGAACCTGCATTTGAGCTAAGGAAAGAGTATATCTCATTCAATCTTGTTAGTGTACAACAATCCTCATATGGTACAATGTTAGTATCATCCATCAACCAAAAAAATATATGAACTGAAGACATACCTTCATTACCTAAACCCATCGAAGCATTACACCACTCGATGATTGAACTTGCATATGTCAACTTTGCACTGTCTTTATACTTTAACTCTTCTTGTGCTAATGCTCTTTTCACACATGCTCCTACACCATCATGCTCCCCCTTTCCATGCCTGGCCTCACAAAAGTTCCACATATGTTGAAATTTTTTAGTGAGATGCATCCTGCACAACCAATAGAACATGCGTGCATTCTTGAACTGTGTTGCACATTTATCCAACCATATTATATGCTAACCGTATGCTATGCCCCACCGAGCCAAATCACTATAGAACATTTGGAAGCAACCTTGCATGAACTCTGGAGAATGTGTGTGATCATCACTAATATAAAAGTGATACTCCCTTAATACCTTCCTTTGGTCCTCTGTACTATTAGTTGCATGAATGAATGCTATGTGCACAAATATCAAAACTTGTGTGGAGTTGTAATACTGTGACTGCACCTCACACTGTGGCTGTAGAGTGTAGTTGTCTGAAAGTCAACCACTGATACTATGCTACCAACTAGAAAGGTGTCCTTGCATATCTTGAATTGTGTGTCCAGCCATCGGGCTCTATGGGTATGCCTTGCATACTCATACACTAGATTCTCACGAAACATGGACATAAGCTGATACATTGGAATCTTCTCAATAACCAAATCACACCTTTTCTTGAGACCCATGTTTTTGTAGTAGTATGCCACTATTTTATACTTCCCAAATCTACTAGTTTATGTCCACCTCATCTATGCTTTCCATATGTTGACATCGCGGCATTACGTTGCAAACCACCACGATACCGCATGAACTTCATCAAACATGTTGTCCCTATAGAATTTGGCCATCACCTATTTGACATGTAATTTTTGATAAGAACTCAATGAGAGATTTGGTGGGGCTTTTATGCACAATCTTGCAAACATTATTAGTATGCACGAAATGAACATATAGAATGATAAACATCATAATAGTTAGAAATTCAATATATGGTCCTACAACAACAAGTAGTGCATGTGTGATTTATTTTTACATAAAAATGTTTAAGAATTTCAAAAAATATTCAAATGAGAAATACTAATTTGAGGATAAGCATTTTAAAATTTACAAAAAAATTGGGATTGAGTCGTATCCAAAAAATGCTTTGGATGTGGCTCATGGTTCCAACTATTAATTCTCCTTCTTACGACATCCCTTTGATTCAGAGATGGCCTTGTATTATTCTTCCAATAATCTTACATTAGTGTTCTCAATGCTTCAAAAATTTTTTTTATCTTTATGTGGCAGTCTTCCCGAGAATGTCCATAATTTATTTGAATCAGTTCCCTCAATTCTTTGTTGTCTTTGAATGGATTTTGATAAAGTTTTTCTGGTCCCATTGTTCACTTGTCTTTTTAATGAGGCAGGATCTCTCTTTGTTTGATATCTTACCAAAGTTGATGTAATGACCGTCGGGTGATATTGCAGCACAGGTGTGAGGTCTTACCCACACTCTCATAAGCATCCATTAGATTCTTCACAATGGGCAAAGCAGTGCGTATTCGATACTGCTATACTCAACTGAGAGTCTTCATAGTGTTTACGTACTTTAAACCCTGTTTGAACAAATAGTTGACATCTTGCGGTCCTCATTTATCCTTTCAAGAACATTTTCCAATCTTATTGGCATCCATCTTCACCCATAGTGTGTTCTACAATCTTAGCGCCGTAATATACAAAATATCCTCATCGATAATCAAAAACTTTGACTCTCACATAATTCTGAGTGGTGTTGTTCTTAGGTACATACATCTCAGCATTAGCAATTTCATCAATATTTATTGAGGTGGGCATTCATTTGTGCCTGTCGGAGGGTGGAATAGAATACATGCAGGGTTTGCGTGGGATGATGAATACCTTTTTTGTCAAATCTGAGTGATGATGTACTCTCAAGTTCATATGTGGTGGATGTTTTCCAACCATACTCACTTGTGGTAGGTGGTGTCACTCCATATTTGCTTGTGCTTAATGGTGTCCTTTTGTATTCACTTGCAGTAGAGGGTGTGTCTCCAACTACAGTATCTAAATCTCCCCTAGCATGACTCTTTTGCACTCATGCTCTTTGTGCTGCCAATTTCTTTTCTCTTTTTGACAGTTGAGGTTCCTCTTCAACTGGCTTGTTTTCGTCAATCGTTCCCAATTTATGCTTTTCACGATATTCCCTCATCCATTTTTTCTCTTTATTTCTAAAGGCTTGAAGCTGATCATTTGTTAGTTTTTTCCTTTTAACAGTTTGTTTCTTCGGCATGACGACTAATTTTACCTATGCAAAAAGTGCTAAGTCAAGTCAAATTAACTAATAGTGAAGGGTTGTAAAAGTCTATTAAAGAAGGAGACCAACGGTCACCTCTTTCAAATGTTATTTTTCAAAGTTGAAGTGGTTTTTTTAAGAGGGAAACATTATAAAAGGCCATGATAAACTTGAATGGAGGATGATCTTGGATTGGAGCAAACCAATGAGGAAATGTTGAGTTTTCCTTAACAAGATTGAGCTTTTGGTGACTGAAATTGAGTTTCTGAGTTGGGGAGCATTATTTTATGTTAGATTGAGCATGAGCAGGGCATATTAGGATTGTTTCAATAGTTTTCAAGTTTTTGAGTGTTTGGCAAGTGCTACTTTCAATAAAACATACAGTTTCTAAGCCTAGGGAGAGGGTTTTATGGTTTGGGTGGTAAATGATTGAATCTTTGTAATATAATGCTATAATTTGAAGTTTTGATAGATTTAAAGTGATTCCCCAAGGTTTCAAGAGATTTGGACAAGTTTTGAAGGTGGTCCCTTTGTAAAAGTGGGCTAATTTGGGCCCTTAAAAGCGTAGAAAACTTGATAATTTGTGCAGTTTGGTACAAAACAAGCATTGGTGATTGTTGGATATGTTGAAAGCCTCTGTAATGGCTAAAATAAAGGTTTCTAAATGGTCCTAGGTTTTTAGAACAACAAATTTTCATAATGAAGCTTATTAAGCAAACCATTGCTAATACTAGTACTTTTAGGCTTAGTGAAGGTTTGGTGGTTCAAGGGTGGTTATGGGCATTGAAGGAAGTTGGGACTCTTGATTTGAAAATGTATAAAAACATCATACAAGCCTGAATAAAGGGTTCAATGAATTGATTTTGAGGATTTGGTGCTCTACTCAATGCCTAAACTATGGAGTTTCAAGTATTTTTTTGTGTTTTTAGTTTCTTTTTCCTGTGTATGGCCGAATATATGCCTCCCATGATTAGAAATTCATAAATCACTGTGGTGGTAGATCTTAACTTGGGCTTCAATATATTTTGAGACTCCTTTGGTTGTTTTAGTGAATGAAAAACTCCATTCCTCATTATCAGCCTGTACAGACCAGGTGGGTATGAGTTTTACTTTAATTTAAAGATGGGGCCTTTCCTCCTACTGTGGTGACTTGTGATTAGGAGGAAAATCCTATAATATGTTTTTTTCAAGTTTCATGTTTCTTTTAATAGTGGTAAGGCATCTATAGGGCTTGTGATGCTATCTTAGGCTAAGAATGTGAGTTTTTGGCATGAAAAGGAGGAACCAAAGTGGTGTTTTTGAGATCTAATGAGGCTGAAGGCCTAATGAAGGTTTATTTTGTTTTTGCAGACCCTGTCAAACTTGTTTGATGATTTGGTGAGGTTTGGAAGGCCTTGGAGTTGTGAAATATAGAAAACCTTAGATATTTATGAGCAAATTGAGGGTTTTTGTATTGGAAACCTCTTTGAGCATGCAAGGTCCTAAAACCTGGAAAATATTTTGTTTTGAGACCTAAGTAAAGATTGTTTTTGGATCTGGGGGGTCTGTTGAGAAGTGAGAAGGTTGTGTGGGGAATTATACCCAATTGAGTGACTTTGATATGCTACAACCTGAAAAATGTGAATTTGTTGAAAGAAGAGGTGCTGATGAAATTGTAAATTGAAAATTTGTTTGTAGATTGGAGTTGTGTGCTTGTATGTTGCAGGCTTCCCCCTACTGCATTAGGAGTATATTCCAATTTTTGAGAGACATGTATGGAAAATTTGGTAGCATAGACAAGGCAATCAATTGGTTTGTATAACTGTTTGACAAAATACCTCAATGAAAGCTTTGGAAGTATACACAAAGAAAGTCAATTGTTAAATTTAACAAAATGCCTCAAAGAGATGTGGTTTAAAAATGTAATAGGAAAGTGTATATAATTGTGTAATTTAAAATGTCCATTGACAACCTAAGGTTGTAACATGACAAACAAACAATTTGATAAACATGGAATAAGAAAAACAATAAAAATGAAAGCAAGCCATAATAGAATGAAAGAAAATGTACAAAGACTTCACATACCTAAAAAACCACAGTTTCAAATGGAGGAGTTCTACCCAATTATGTAGCCTTTGCTTCTTTTTCCTCAAACTCTTCAAAAATTTGACTTTTTCAAAAGCTTGTTCCCCTCCAAACTTTAATTGTATATGAGTTATCACTGTAATTCAAACTTGAATTGATATTATATGTCTTTCAATGTGAAAAATCTACTATTTCATGCAAAGGTGATGGAAATATCATGAAAAAGGTGGTGGAATCTAAAAATCGTGCATGCACATTGCTCTCAATCACCAAAAAGCTACTTTTTGTTGGAGCATGCACGGAACCAAGAGAGTATGCAGAATGTGGGCCGACATCACAGGTATATTGTGTTTTTTTACTATTTTTAGTGCAATAAAAAATGAGCTTGTGTTATAACGCGAGCACACTATTTCTTGCTAAAACAACCATGTCTCTACTTATTCATAACAAGCTCGCGTTGTAATAAATTTGGTTTTTTTTAAGATTTATAAGGTAGAGGGTTAAGGGTATAGGGGAGAGAGATAGAGAGGGCCAGTGAGGGTAGAGGGTAGAGGGATTTAATGGTTTTAGAGTTTAAGGAGGTTAAGAGTTTGGAGTTTATGATTAGAAGGGTGGGGGAGAGGTGGTAGAGGAGAGAATGGAGCCCTAAGGAGGGAGGATGAAAGGATCCAGGATAAAGAAAAGGAAAGGAATCGGAAAGATCGATCGAAAAAGGTCCGGAAATAAAGTCGAAATAAAAGAGGAAATCTGTCAAATAGAAGAATCAAAAGGAAAGAAAGAATCGCGGAAAGAAAAGGTCCGAAAAAGGAAAAATCGGAAAAGTCGAAAAGAGATCCGAAAGTCGAAATCCGGATCAAGGTTGACAAATCATGGAAGATATTTAAAACTTAAGGTGAGAAACAAAATTGAGAGAGAAGAAGATAGAAAGTGCAAATAGAGTTTGATTACGGAGTTCACCACAAACGTGACTACGTCTCTGGGTCCGCTCCAATAGAGTGCGACCGATCCGATTAATCTTCAAAGAAAAGTTACAAATTGCACCAAGACTTATCCCCTAAAACACATCAGCATAACATGCCCTTGACGTGCAGAATAGTCTTCAAAAATCTCTCAAAAAAATTCTCTCTGATTCACTACTTCACCCTTGGCTTGAAAAAAAATCTGATTAGCTCCTAAGAGCATACCCCCCCTCTTTTATACATACAATTTGCCTAAAAAGGCTTAACCAAACAATTAAATTCCTAACTACGTTCACAACCTCTTCAACAATTCGTACAACATATTTTTCTTTTGACCAACTTTGGTTTAGGAGTTAGGAGTAGTTTAGCCAAATTAGGCTATTTTTTGACATTTGGACTATAATAATCAAACAAAACAAACTGAGCTCCATAATATGTTAAAGGCATTCCGGTGGTGCAACGGTGGAAAATAATTTTGGTGAATGGCCGGGCGCGGGGTCGAATCACAAGCTTAACTATTTTTAAAAAAAAAAATCTCACCAAACATTTGTTAAAACAACCACTGACTATACATAGTTGTGTTCAGTGTGACGGGCGCAACGGTGAAACCGACGCGCTATATGCAGACGGTTGTGGGTTCAAAAACCGCAATAGATTTTTTTAGTTGAACTAACAACTCGACACTGACGAAGGAGTCAGCCACTTGTCACCCTAGATAGATGCCATGTGTCTACATCCAATTCGCTATTGACGACAGGTCACAACCAACTGGATTGCCCGTATGCTGACTATATGACCGACTTGTCTGCCACGTGTGATGCCACGTCCGAGTACAGATGCCACGTGTCAATATATGATTGGTCCGTACAAATGAGTCATTTTCCACATGTTAGATCAGATTTTTTCCATATAGATTCCATACGGTATGGACAATCTGCTGACGTCATCATTCGTAGTCACCTCAAAAGTCAACTCGAAACTTTGACCAGCTATATCTTGAGCATACGACGTCGGATTGCAACGAAACAAATTCCATCAAAAATGTCTCAACGAGCTATTCACGATGATGCTAGTTCTGTCGATTTCTGAGATGATGATTTTTTTGCCTTCTGGATGACCACTGAAGCCAGTTTGACTGGAAGTTTGACCGGCCGTAACTTGTGCAAACATACTCCTTTTTGCTCCGTTCAAGTTGCGTTGGAATCAGGACGGTGAGCTATTTCTAATGGTGCAAACATCTAGAGATTTAGAGACACTTCAATTTCCACTAAAAATATCCACCGGATCAGGCCTCCCCACTGAAGACCTTTTGAACCTCCAAAAGTGACATTTACTCTGACATTAAGTGAGGAATTGGCCTCCCCACTTGTCCTGTATCCTCTGTACATCTGAATACCTAGCTCATAAGCACAATGAAGACTGCAACAACATTGTTGATCATAAACATTATTCTATCACTTCCATAAGCATCTACATCAATTGTCGTAGCCACTAACCAACAAAAATTGACTAGCATCAAGCTAAACAATAATGTAGAAATGAAAGAGAATAAGTCAACAACATATTGATCCTTCACAACAGGAACATTTTTACCCAAGGAGCCATCAATGCTTTCAATTATCATTCCCTGATGTTGTACTGCGGGTGCATCCTGCAACATCTAACCCTGGTTAGCTACTCCAAGTTCAAGTGTAGAACCACCTGTACTGACAGACATAAGAGTTAACTCTTTACTTGCATTAATTACCCTCTTTATTTGCCACACATGTTTGCAAAGAATGGTCAGTCTTAATCACGAGAATGTACAGTATCTGAATGCCATCATTAAGCAGTGATAGCCAGTTCTTTTCCACAGCCAGAAATTGCTTTTTCTATCCCTTAAAGATAAAGAGGATACCAAGCACTTATCCCACGGATATCCAGGTGGAACCACATCAAACTTCTCTCGCTTCATCCACCACAAATTTACACTAGTGATTGTGAATCTTAGGGTGCATTGTCTTGTTACTTGCAACTTATCGTTTTCACAAATTCAACCTAGTGGATAAGGTTTCTTATGTTGTGTAGTTTTTAATCCCAAGTTTCTTACAACACTTTCTAAAATTAGATTAACCTGAGATCCACTATCTATGAGTGCATCAATTTTATTGTTCTTAGCAACAACCCTTAAATGAAACAACTCATTCCTTTTCTTATCTTCAAAGAAATCATTAACTGTAGAAGTAGAAGCACAACTAGCAACAGAAACACCAGAAATAGGAGCTTTACCTTTTAGACCCATAGTTGTTATCTTAGTCTCATCATCTGAATCTAAACCAAGATCCAAAACAACATTCGTGGTTTTCTCCTTACCCTTATGTTTCTGATTTTGTCTCTGAGCCCACTTAGGCTTCAATTCGGGATGCAACTTCCAACAATGTTCTTCATCATGACCCTTCCTATCACAATGAGTGCAAGAAAGTTTCTCATCCTTCTTAACTGTAGTTGTCTTCTTTCCTTTCCCTGTCTCTGCAACCTTAGAAGATTTCTTTACATCATTATCAAACTTATCAATAAAAGATCCTTTACCCCTTGACTCTAAGTGTGTAGCTTGAACAGACACTTCATCCAAATTACAAGGGTTCAATACCAAAATAGAATGCCTAAGGTAAGAATGAAGACCTCCTATGTACTTCAACAAAGTGTCTTGGGTGTACAAAGGGACATTCAAAGCAATAGCCCTTTCCTAAATTCATGGGTGTACTCTTGAACAGATTGACATTTCCCTTGCCTAAAAGTTTGCCAGTTCATCATTAATTGCTGCATATGGCCTAAGGGATAGAATTGCTTTTTAAGAGCATTAATAAATTTTTTCCAAGTTAAACTGACCCTACCATGTTGTGAAACTTATGCCTTAGACTTACTCTCCCACAAGGTTAAAGTTGTACCTCCTAATCGAAGAGTAGCTAATTGGATCCTATCAACATCATCTAATAGGTTCTGGACTCTACAGTAGACTTCAACTTGCTGAATCCAATCATCCAATTTTTCAGCATTAAGTTCACCACAATACTTTGGTAAATCAAATTTTATATCCAACTTAATTTTAGGCTTATACCTGAATTTTGAAAGGGGATTAAAAGAAATAGAATGAGGAGAAGATGGAGAAGAAGGAGAAGGAGAAGAGGGAGGAGAAGAAGAAAAGGGTGGATCTGGTTGCTTGTCACCATCTCCATGTTTCCCTTTCTTGTCTTTGCGATCTTCTTGCTTCGACGAACCTTCTTCACGTTCTTTCCACTCTTGTCTCTCTTGAAAAAGAATGTCCACATTAGCCTT
>VDFB02380045.1:0-55353 GCA_007258455.2 Sequoia sempervirens | reverse complement strand
ATTGATGAAACAAAAAGGGCTTTTAGAGGAGATTCTCAGATTTCCACCAATATAAATTATTCTTTAATTTGAATATACTAAATAATTATTATTCATTTTCTATTAGAATTACGACTAAAGTCCTCATTGATAGACTAATTGAAAAACATCTATAACTTTCAAATGGTACTCACATTTTTGAATCCAAAACATGTCACATCTCTATGCTTCCACATAATTATAGGATTAAAAAAACTTAATTTCATGAAGTTTTGACCAAGTTATATGGCTAGTCGTGACATACAAGTTTTATATTTTTTAAAAGAATGCAAAAATTCATAATTAATTATTTAATTAAAAACTACAAAAAAATATAAGGCCACATCCGACATGAGTCCCTCTACTCACACCCAAAATCTTATAAAAAATATTACTATTTTATTGTGGTTAGTGGCCCCACGTATTAACCTACTTTTTATTTTTTCCTTTGAAATTTAAGTATTACTCTGCATTGAAATTTCAAATTTTCACCAAATGGACTTTTAAAAAAATCAAATAAACTTAGTAGTTTAGAAACTACATTCAATTTTTCATAGATTCTATTCTTACATATTTTTGAAATAATATAGATAACTTATTCAAATTTTTATGTCAAGTTGCCTTACTCTGATTTTTCTAAATTTTCATTGCCACTTAAGGGCCTTTTTATTCCATGATGATCCAACACATACCCCTTTAGGGATATTTTTGAGTCTAAAGCTACTATCCAACAGGATTTAAGGGATATTCAGGACTGTATCTAGAAAGATGGCTATGTGGGAGATTTCCTTCTAAAGGAAAATGAAATCCTTTCTAAATATCATAATACTATCTCTAAAGAAGAGGATTCCTGGAAACAGATATCTACATGTGGTTGGCTTGTAGCTGGGGACAAGAACACTAGGTTTTTCCACTTGACCACCATGAAACATAGGGCCTCTAATCGAATTGCCTATATAATGAAAGATGGGGTCAAAATTGAGAGGGAGGAAGAGATTAGAAGTGAAGCCATTCAATTCTTTGCAAACATTCTTTCTTCAAGAGAGGGGTTGAATGTGGATGCTCAGAAGACTCTTATTGAGGCCATTCCTAATGTCTTGGATGATCATCAAAATAAGCTCTTGACGATGATCCCTTCATAGGATGAGGTTAGGAAGGCGGTTTTTTCTTTTGAATGGAATAAGGCCCCTGACCTAGATGGTTTCCCCATGTTATTTTTCCAAGTGTTCTAGGAAATTGTTGTTGATAACGTTACTAATGTTGTTAAAGAGTTTTTTGGAGCTAGGAAATTGCTGAAAGAGCTTAATGCTACCTTTATTATTCTCATACCCAAATTCCCTGGTGCTAATTCTTTTGATTCTTTCTGTCCTATTAGCTTATGCAATTCTTTTTATAAGATCATTTCTAAAGTGATAAATTCTAGGCTGTTAGGGGTTCTTCCAATGTTGATCTCTCCTCAGTAGAGTGGTTTTGTTTTGGGCAGATAGATTTTGGACTCAATTATTATGGTTCATGAGAATATCCACTCCCTCAAAGTTTTGAAAAACCAAGGATTCTTTCTCAAACTGGACATGGCTAAGGCCTATGATAGGGTGGACTGGAAGTTCTTGATTAAATTCTTACAAGCCTTTGGGTTTTCTAAAAGATTTCTACATTTGATATGGGAATTGATCTCTACCACTAGCACCTCAGTGATCATAAATGGCTCTGCTTCTCGTTTCTTTAAGGTGTCAAGAGGAGTTAGACAAGAGGATCCTATCTCTCCTATTCTCTTCACCCTCATGGATGAAATTCTAGGGAGTCTCATGCATAAAAGAGTGATGGAAGGTAGCTTGAAAGGTTTAAAACCCTCTCCAGAAAATATGGTCTATTCACACCAGCAGTTTGTGGACGATACAGTGCTTATGGGAAGTGCTATTGTTGGTGAAGCCAGAGTTATAAAAAGTTGTCTTGTTCTTTATGAGGAGGGCTCAGGGAAAAAAATTAATAGGGCCAAAGGTTCCCTCTATTTTTTCAATACCCAAGCACAAACAAAGGAAGATTGATAACATCCTGGGCTATGGTGTTAATTCCCTTCCTTCAACTTACTTGGGTCTTCCTTTAGGGTCCAAACCTCCAGACTCCTTTTGGATTTCTTTGGTTGATAGGTTTAACAGGAAGTTGGTTGGTTGGAAAGGGGCCCTTTTGAGTCAAGCTAGAAAAGTTCTGTTACTAAAGGATTCTATTCAGAATCTGCCTGTCTATGCCCTTAGTCTGTTCAAGATCCTGACTAAGTTTGCTGATATTATTGAAAAGATCCAGAAATGGTTTCTTTGGTCAGGGGTTGAGGAGAAGAAGAGGATTCTGTTGGTGGCCTAGGAGAGAGTGTGTAGACCTAGGAATTCTGGAGGCCTTGGTTTGAGAAATATCAGACTGTTTAATAAAGCTCTTCTTGTGAAGTAGGTTTGGAGAAGTTTTGTGGATATTCATGAATGGAATACTATTTGGCATAGCAAATACCTGTGAGAGGTTGACTCCTTTCAAGAATTTCTCAACTCTTAGAACCTTCCCTCTAGTTCTTCTCTATGGAATAATACCATTAAATCTAGAGACTTGACTAGAAAAGAAGCTTTTTGGAAGGTGGGTGATGGTAAGAAAATTCGGTTTTGGGAAGATAAGTGGATTGGTAATGAGTGTCTTTGCAATAATCTAACCTATGGTATTTATATGGAGGACTGCAAGTCCAGGTTTGGCTGGTTGGTTCAGGATTACTAGAGGAATAATCAGTGGGTTGAGATATTTTATTAGTTAGGATATCCAACCTCTACAGGCCCTTCTTAATTCGGTTAGGCTCAGTTCTCAAGGGTGGGAGGACACTATGGTATGGAAGTTGTCATCCTCTAGAACCTACTCTGTCTCTTCTATAGTGGCTTCTTGTTACTCTGGCATCGACGACCCTATTTGGGATAAGGTGTGGGTGCACAACCTCACTCTAAAAGTCATTTTGTTTGCCTGGATTCTTCTTCAGAACAAGCAGTTGACCAATGATAATCTTTATAAGAGGGGGTTATATTTTCCTAATAGGTGTTATTTATGTTGTGTTGAGGCTGAGACCTCCTCACATCTATTTCTCCTTTATCTATTTGTTTATGCATATGTTGTAGGACTCTACGAATGTGGGATCTTAGTTGGGTTTTTTCTGGAATTATAATCAATGGAAGGCCCCCTCAAAGAATTGGGCCCTGAATCTACTCTGGAACTATATCTTTCCTCACCTTGCCTAGGGTATCTAGAAAGAATACAATAACATAATCTCTAGGGATGTTGCTCTCTCGAAGGAAGTGGTCTTTGGTAAGATTACTAGAGTTGTGGTTGAAAATTTTAATTTGCTTAATAACAAGTTTAAAGGTAAAGGTAGGGTCAGTATGCAGGAGTATGATTGTAGAATAGTGGGAGCTTGGAAAATTAATGTGGATATGCTAAATATGTCCAAAAGCATCAAGGATCCTAGAGATTGCATATTCTGGAGTCTTCCTCCCCCTGGTTGGGTCAAAATCAACTTTGATTGCGTGACCAAGGGAAATATTGGACCTACTGGGAGTGGAGTGATAAGGGATGAGAATTGTGTATTTATTATGGTTGTGGCAGTTCCTTTAGGCACTCAGACCAACCATGTGGCTGAAGCCTCTGGTGTTTTCCAAACCTTGAAGCTAGCTAGCCAATTGAAGTATAAAAATGCGTGGATTGAAGGGGATTCGAATAATATTATATAATTCCTTAAGGGCCGTTAGAAACCTTCATGGTCTATACAAAATTGGATAGACCTTTCTAAGGAAATTATTAATACCTTTGAGAAAATTTATATTTTGCATGCCTATCAGGAAATAACACGATGGCAGATTTCTTCACCAACAAAGGTGTCAAAGCTCTAAAAAAGATGATGTGGTAGGGGTAGGATGAGTTGGAGGCTAACGTAAAGGCCCTGCTAATGTATGACCATGTTCACAAGAAGGTGCAATTTCCCATTCCATTGAATGATGGTTGAGTGTCCTCCCCTACAGTCTTGGGACTGCGATTTAATGATTATTCCAAGTTGGCCAAGGAGTAATTACTTTATCTCCCATTTGCATGTGATTATTTTCACATGCTTTCTAGGCATTTTAGGAGCTTGTTTCTATAGGGTTCTGGCCTATTCTATTCTTGTTGGAAATACGATGGGTGGCGAAAGTCGTAGAGTGGAGCCAATAAGTAGTGCAAAACTGAAGAGCAATCTGAAGCTCTAGAAGAAGTTGGAGAATAGTGGCATTACTATTTTCATTGGAAAAATCCACGGCTAAGACCTGGAAGTTACTAGGGTTTTTGAGAAAGATTGGAAGGATGGTGAGATTAACCTGTTTGGCAGAAAAGTGATCATCAATGAAAACTTATTGCTAAGGTTACTAGCCTCTCGATGGAGGGTATTAAATTCTATAGGGACAGGAAGCAATCTAATGAAGTGGTCAACAAATTTCCTAAGCTAGATGCTAAGAGGGAGGAGTTACGAAGGACTTCCAAAAGCTACTATGATATAGATAGAATTGTCTCACATTGGAGGAGGGTTTTGAATGTGTTGATGGAGTACGTTACATTGGATGGTCGTTATACTAGTATTTAGGTATCATTTCATCCTTCTGAATCATTTCAGGCACCAGGTCAATATTTATTTTCCTTTTTATCTTGCGTCTTCTCTGAATACCAGTCTGAAAAACCATAGACAGAACCCCATCAGGTATTATATTCTTCATGAAGGACTGCTTGTCCTAATTTATGACCATTTTAAAGCTATGCCAGCTCTACCTCACCAGACATCGTCACCTAAGGTTAGGGTTGATGACAATGATAAAGGAAAATATAGGGATTCTCCTCAAAAAAGGGCAAGAGAAAAATGTCAGAGGACCCCTCCTATGATGTGAACGAATAGGATTCGCAGTCGAAGTCGTCTAAGTATTCTAGCTATCTTGCGACTAATAGAGAAGAGAGACCCCGCTTCCCTATGGACCTCAAGGCAGGGGATCATTATTTTAAGGAGGAATGGGAATTTCCCACTGATGTTCTTTCCATAGATCGCAATGGGGTCGTGGATAATTTTAGGCTTATGAGATGGGTGTTCTTTGAAATTAAGGAAATTAAGTTGAACCAGAGAGATATGAATAGTAAAATGGAGAAAGCTAATGATGAAAATAACAAAGGCAATGGTAGTGGTCAGGCTACTGATTTATGTACTGAGGAAGAGAAGTATATGGTTGAGTTCCTCAAGAAAATGGTGGAGGAATTATAGGATTTCAAATGCAATCATGATTGGAAAGCAGGTGGATATGGAGGAGTAGCTAAGGAACATCAAAAATTGTCTCCACAAAGTGCTGATTATGAACCATAAGATTTTAAAATCCACTGCACAGACCATGAATACCATGGTGGAAAACTTGGAAAAATCCCATCAGGTAAAGATTGTTGCGTTTCTTGATTTGGACAAACAGGAAGGGCAATCGGATAGTGGGGGGCCAAGTAACAAGACCAGAGCAAATTTGAAAAGGAAGGCATAGCAAGCTTTAGTCAACATCTAGGAGATCAAGAAGTTTGCACTTAACATGAACAATCTAGAGTAGGAAGTGGCAGAGATCCTTTGGAACCTGGCCTAGGGGCTGGTTGTTTTGCAATTTTTTGTCAATTTTTTTTGGCTTTTCTTCCCTATTTTTTTAGTGTGTTCTTCTTTTTGGGCAGATTCCTTTTTTTGTGTGCTCTGTTAATGCTTTATCCTTCACTATCTTACTGTTAAGGGTTTTGGTACCCCTCTAAAACTTGTTTGTTCCATAATCAAAAACATTAATATCTACATGACACAATTATATTTATATAATAATCCATCGCTTATATGTATTTCTTGTGTCAAAAGTAGAACCTAATATGGACATAAGTGGATAATATTTATATGATCTATAAAATGTTGGCATAAGGTTAGATTCCCCTTTTTCAATCTCCAATGTTCACTAGTCACAAGGAATATATATATCCCTTTAATATTAATAATTATATGGTCAACAATAATATGAGTATCTTTATTTAATTGATCATAATATTTTCCACTAATAACTAATGTAATGTAATAATCATAGTAATTAATATTGATATTACATGCAAATCTATTTTGCAACGATCAAATCTCTAATTGAGTGTTATATTGTTAACTGTAGTTTAATGTTTCACTTAGTACCTTCATTTAATCAACATCACTATTGTTGTATTTGTTATCAAACATTTGGATCTCAGAGTAATTTGAAAATAACACCCATATTGAGATGACAACCAAGCAATGGTAACATGAATCTTCACTCTTATTTAACATTAAAATATTATCAACAATATTATCACCCAAATTATCATTTGAATTAATCCAATTAAAGGCATCGAGTACATCAATATTAAATCTCATGTTAATGTTATTATTCCTCTTCTTTATTTTAATTTTATTTAACCCAACATGACAATATCACAATTTAATTTAAACTTCTAACTATTACTATTATTGTCACTATCTCAAACTGATAGTTTAATTGACATTCAAGGGTATTATTTAATAATGATGTGTTTCCTGGTAACATATAAACCAAAATGATAATAATTATAAATATATATCTTATAATCACATAGCAACGAATTGACATTTAGTGAATTATTCTTAAAGCTAAAGTTAGCATTCATCAAAAGGGTTACTATATAGTTAACCCCACAACCCACGAAGTCTCACTTTTCCTAAATGATGAAGATTGTTCATCTCATTATATATATATAACATTACTCATCTCAATTATGAGGCCTGCCACACCCAAGTATAGATATAAGCAAGGGGAGGGTGGGATCCCATGCTACACAATTTCCTTGATTGACTTGACCTTGGGAAAGATAGGTGATCACTATGATAGATTAAATGGTTTGTTCTGCCCACAATATACCATCATTTCCTAGAGTAGTTAATGGCTCATCAGATCTTACATTTAAAGTACTAGCAAGAAGGACAGGCTAATCCCAACACCTCAAATTAATTTCTAACCCATTCAACAGGGCATTTAATCAAAATTATACGACTCATTATATCAACCAAAAACACCATGTTTCAACAAGGTAATTCAAATGGACTATGACAATGAGGGAATGCCATGAGTGGTTCACAGTAGCAAAAAAATAATGTGAATCAAATCAATCACTCAGATTGGTTGATGGCTAGCAATATTTAATTGCAAACTCTAAGGTACTAGCACCTAGAAATTAGTCAAGCTATGGGAAGAAATAATGATTTAAGGGTGACAAATTGTGACTTGGTCACCAGCTATCAAGTTCAATTTTCCAACCCATGCTAGGGATTATGTTTGTACCAACATGGGCCATTACCTTGAAATTGAGTTCTAGATCGACTGACAAAGGTCGATGTCAAAGTCAATCTGATTACCTATTTTTTATTTGTTTCCAACCATCATTTAAGGCAAATGGCTCACATCCCTTACTTCTCACCTACACCTGACCCCTGAACCTAACTTTTCATTAATATGCTTGAGTGGAGGGAGGTGAATCCCATATCTTAAACTCAAGAGGAGGAAAATAAAATCAACATCATTGGAGCTCGATTTGATCTTACCTACTTTGAAACTTTATTGTTAATGCACGAAGGTGGATTCACATCTATGACTGCCTATGTCAGACTTGACCCAACTCCATGAAATTTAGCCCTCCACCCCAAGTTTTTCTAGATCTGGACTTGCATCATTATACCGAAATCTAGTCACTAAAGTTCTCTTTGCTACCATTCTAGGTTTAGTTGTAGTTCTGAGTTGTTCGTAGAAAAACATTCCTTTGGATCTTCACCATAGAGCCCATAGTGCAGTGTTGCAGAGTGAGAAGGCTTCCAATAAAAATAAACTTTTCATTGAGAGGATTTTTAGACTTCTTTTAAAATTACTAGAAGCTTTGAAAACAGGGTTCTTAATAGCCCATATTGAAATGATATTTTGTCTTTCTCAAGTCAGATTTTTTTATATTTTTTATATTTCCTCACCTTCCTTCCTAGATTCCCCCTCCCCCAGTTATAGGATCCCATCTATTGCATATTCTCTCATCAAGCTCCCATATTTCCTTTTTGCACATCGAAAAAGGGGCTACATTGGCATCTTAATAAGAATGCGTCTCTTTAGGGTATTCTAGATAGTTTGCATGCTTGATCATGTTTTCCACATTCTGCATACATGTCCAGCTATACTAAGATAATACTCTACACCAACATTACCTATTCTCCATAAAAGGGGTGACGTTGCACTCAAATAACATTTGGATGTATTGTTGTTCTCTTTAATCTTAATTTAAAGCACAGAGGGATAAATTAGGTGTGACTTGAGTCCCTTATTTGGGTTGCGAGAGTAACAACACAAATATCATTTACTGGGTTTCGCACCGAAGCAAATGTGAAGACTGGGGTGACCGAAAAGAAACTCCTGCACTTATGATTTGCATTTATTGAACTTTTTTTATTGAAACATTCCATGTGGTAAAGGTTGAACACCTTCTGGAGGTGGTTGGGAAGTCACAACTTCCACAGAGCCACATTTCCTCACCCATATCCTATACCATAATTTCATGCTTATTCTATTTATTGAAATCTGTTTATTGCAACATTCCATGTGGTAACATAGTTATCTTTAGTATGTATGTTTTAAAAGGATGAAACTAACAAACCATGGCTATGTCTGTTGCACATCAATGGGGTGCTTGAACTTAATTTTGGCTATGTGTGCATTTAAATATGTATTTAAGTTGATACATTCTATGAAAGAAACCCCTTGTTACACATTCACGTTTATAACAATATATATTCCTTTTGTGTATATGTAATAAGAGAGTGTGTTTCTATCAATAGTATATATGTATATATCTTAATCCATCTAGCCATACCTTTACTTGAGTACAAATATTTTGTAAGTTTTCTTTTATGGAAAACAAGTTAAAATTCACTAAAATTTGGTTGCATATGTTTCATTAATTTGTTCACTTACAATCCAAGGATGCACTTGAAATCAAGCTATCTAATTTTCATTGTTCAATTGGTAGGTTTTCATAACATGATTCTATTTTGCATAGATTTTAAGTAAATTTTAATGAACCTGGGTAACTTATCAGTTGATGGGCTTCAGTTTTAACACACCTTACCCAAAACATCTTCCACACTCAATTTTAACACACATTACCCAAAACATATTCTTCATTAACTTGAATGCATGAAAGCCTAATTCCTCCTTCAAGGCTTAAATTTCACATCTCTTTGAATGTAAGATGATTTTTTTCTGCATTCCACAAGATATTAAACTTTCATTATTACACTAAAACTTAGCAACAAATGATTAGGACAATGAACTAAAAACCCCTTTTTACCAACCTTCCATCTTACAAGAAATTACTAACGTTCTCACAATAAACAACACACTAATAAACAAGGCTTGTTTTTTCCCCCATATTCTATTATGCTACAACAATCACTAGCTTTCCATGTTACAGTATATTCTAAGAAATATAATGAATGACATACAACTTAATCAGTCTTTCTCTCCACCCTACCATAATGGCGTCATGGAGCCTCATGGGCTCTAGCAATATTTGCGAGCAAGGAATTATTTTAGCCCCACAATGATCAATGGAGTCTTTTCTCATTTTACAAAGGTACAAGCTAACATTCCTCAATTTACATGCATCGAGGTTCTCTAATTTTTGTTTCCAACATGAACCATACATTAGGTCACCTCCTTACAACCAAGAACAAGGGAAAATGGAAAAGGAAGAGCTTATATTTTCTTTGAGATGAAGGGAATGAAATATCATATCCATATTTCCTCTCCAACCAAGCCATCTTTGTTACTAACCTCCAAAGAGATAGACTCCTCTCCCTTTTTATTATTTCTACCCTCTTTACTCAAGTTCTCCAAGAGGCCAAGAGGAGAAGTTGGTAACACCCCACTCATTCTTCCTCTCCAAAATATATCGGAGTTTCAACTTGCAACTTTTTGGATGGAGAGATGTGAAGTGTACCTACCTCCATCATTGAGAGTCTTTTCCTTATTATAAAACATGCACTTAGACAACCCCTCCATATTTTCATTTCACCCTCTACTCAAAACTCATCACTCTCCATTATGAGGACTTTTTAGGGGTCAAATCATGTCCTTGAGACACTATTATATGCTTGCTTGACCCCTACCACTATGGTATATACCCCATGGGGTTTCTTTTTACATCTCCACCTAGAAAATTGTCCAATGAACCTCTTTAAAGGCCCCTTTAAGGACCCATCCGAATTTCAACTTGGATAAGGGCTTCCCAAGACCTAATCCCCACTTACACCTCACATGAATCACAACTAAATTCCCTAACAACCCTAGTATCCCAATACATTAACTCTACTTGTTTCTAGGCCCCAAATGGGGTCAAATTTATATCCTCATGAAGAAGTCTTTTGATTCGCTCTTGATGGTTCTCCCTTTTCATGCTAACACCAATGCCTTCCTACACATTACCAACATGATCGTAAGTATCAATTATGTATCCCATTAATCTATTAGCTAAATATTCTAAGCTTTAACTATATAATAATCCATCTATAATTTTCAATTTGTATTCCATGGTATGCAAGTTCATTCCACCTCCATGTTAATGACAATAAAACATAATTTCAAAATGATATGCAAGAATATTGCCATAAGATCACCTTATTTATTATCCACAATATATTTAATAATAAATTCAAGAAAAAAATATAATAAATTATGGTTTTATTAAGTATATACGAGGCAGGGTCTTACATCCCCCTCCCCTTAGCTTAGAATTCCTCTTGGAAGTCATTAAGATCAAGAAAAGTAATTTCAATATAGAAATGTGCAAAAATCTATTAGAATATAAATTATTTTACTTTCTTGATGAAGAAATCATAGAATTTAACCATTAAGAACACATTAAATAAATCCCCTCTAATGAATCAAACATCTTAATGCTCAAAACCAAAATTTTCACCATAGAACATTTGTCCAATATAGTAACAATATAACAAATGTTTTTGATTAATGATAAATAGGTTTTGAAGGGTGTTTGAAACCTAGAAAAAAAATAAAAGTGGCAGTAAAGATAAGACAAGAGACTGCCCACCCAAAAACAACAAAAACACCAGCTGATTAACAGACCATCAACACACCATCACTAGTCCAAAACAACCAAAAAAAATAAATAGAAAGGACACCATAAGGCCACTACAAAAAATATTTAAGAATATTTGCAGCCTCCAAATCCTTGGCCGCCAACCTATCATGCTTAACCATGATTTCTTCAACATCACGAGTAGGATCCTTCTTACCTTTCTTAGTTTTTCTCCTAATACGAACACTCGGGCTAGTAGCCAAATCCATTGAATTCACATCCAACCCAACACCTTCCCCATGATCCAAGTTCATATGATCATCAAACAATCCCTTCCTAGTCAGCTCCATAGCCTTCTGGTTAAGAAAAACCATACCCTCCATTGAGGCCTCCAACTTCTCCTTGCTGATATTAATAAGTGTGTCTAAGTCCAAATTATGAACAATATAAAAAATGTTAGTAGCCATCAATGTAGTTAATATTCTCAGTATCAACATATATCCAACACATTAATATCCTTGGATACCCTTCAAGGTTCTCTTTTGCATCATAAACATCACTCATGATGCTAGAAAATATTTTCGTTCTAATACCAATTCATGTCTCAAAAATAGTAGTCTCAATTTTATTTGTCACTTTCTTTCTCACATAACATTCAAGTATTTCCACATGTCATTTATTTATAGATTTACCATACATCACAACATTTACACATAATTCATAGTGCAAGGTTCAATTGGGTTTAGAAGGATGGAGATTCTTGGATACCATAGCCATGAGGAAAGATGGTCTCAAGGCCCTTCTCAAGGACCCTACCATACATCTCCTAGGTACCTTCCCTTGTTTGTGTAAAGGGGTTAGCCTCCAAGGAAAATGTACAAAAAGAATAATCATAGAACTAGGGGAAGAATGGATTAATGAGTGTCCCATACCAGTCCCATTTGCAACCCCTTTCAAATAACTCATGATTCCCCAATGCATATACTCCCCTATATGACCTGCCATGAAATCCCCTTGGAATATGATAGTTTTATAGACATAACATTACACCACACTTTGCAACAGTTAGCAAAAAATAGGAAGCCTCAATTGAGAAACATAAAATCATAATCCAATAGAAAATTATAAATCAAGAGGAAAACCAACTAAAGATTAGTTGCAACTACATTTAAACATTCCAATATTAATTCAAAAATATAAATTAAACAATTCGTTGAGGAAATGGACTACACCAACCTTTAAATGACTAAATAGCCCCAGTAAAAGACAGTAAAATCTAACTCTGTTGACATATAATAAAAAAAACATCAATTAAGAAATTATTATTAATTCATATCTTAACAATAAAGCTTTCACATTACAAGCACCACATGACTTTGATAAAGCCACCTAAGGGGAGGAGGGGAATGGTGGTTCTCTAACCACATAAATATAATAGTATGCCATAACTGGTGGTCCCTAACCACATAAATATGATAGCACACAATATCATGGTGGAATCTTGCACATAGTATCAATGCCTTACATTGTTGAAGTATCCAAAATATGTGATCAATATGGCCCAAGTAATTCCATCCTTTACCTGAGGGTTATAAACTTCAAAAAGTGGGTTTGCACTATGAACCAACAAGTGTGGTTCTCATATGTGGGGGAGTAGGTTAGGAACACATCCAAGGGAAGCCATGGAGTTCCCACTTGGGGTTCTCTTGCCTCTCAACCCTTATTTACACTAGCAGGCATCTCAATCTCGTAGGGGATACATACATTAGGGGTACACATTTAACATAAAAACAAGACTTACACAAAGAATTACTTCACAATTCACTTAGTAGACACACATCTACATATCATGTTTTACATTATTTCACAATTAATTGACTTACACAATGGGTCATCACAAAGGGTACACATAAGGGGTCATACTTGATGACCCTCACCCTTATCTCAAGTCATATACCCTGTATCTCATACTTGGGGCACACAACATTTACTAGTTTTTCACTTCACATGTCATAACACAATACACTATATGAAATTCACCGTAGTAAAGAACAAAACAATGCATTCTAGATATTTTCTTTAAACAATATTCACTTTGCTTCTTAATTTTAGAAATATCCACTCACTTTGCATAAGTACAAGAAATCACTAGACGATGTGCAACAATAGCTTAGATATATTAATTCATGTTCTTAGAATTCAACAATACTTGGTTCACCACACTTTCCATCTTTCTAAGTTAGTGCTTGACATCACTTTTAGAATCAAGATTTGTTTTCTATAGTTATCCATACCATTCTTTCTCTTTTATTCATCTATGTTTGTTATGTTAACAACATATCCATATGGGTAATACCATTATGTTTTTCACACATACTAAAGAAAGTTTCCCACTTAATAAGGAAGATAGTTAACCATTTTCTTCACAATATGATACAAGAAAGCATACTCTATGAAAAATCATGGAATAGTAGTTCTCACAACTTACTAATATCTTTATATAAATCTTGCATTTTTCTATCTAAGGTTAAACCATTCAATCGTATATCATAATCATCATTTTTACAATCATAGTTCCATCTATCCTCATAAGATGCACAATGAGAAAAAGGATTAAAATGCTTTACCTACTTTGAAGTTTTCTCCTTTACATTTGGGTGTAAATGTTCTTCCCCTAAAGAGAAAATATAGTCAATGGTATAGAATACACAAAATTATTTGGAAGTTTTACAAGTCTACTTTAGTGCCTCTTATCTATATAATTTAACTTTCCCACCACATAATACACTGTGAGCCACTCATAGTTCATTACTCAACTTATAAATTCATACCATTGATTATTCAATCGTTATGGCATGCTCACAACCTTCAAGTTCAACATTTAATTGGGTTTGTTATTACTTCCTATACATGACATGCATCTTTCCTTATTTGGGAAGCAACAAATCTCATAACATGAGTTCTAGATAACATTTTAACTCCAATTTCTGATTTTGAAAATATCTCTTCACAAATCATCTTATGTTTATTTATTAAAGAGGGGTGATTAAAACACAATCTTATCTTAATTGTATCCTCCTATTCCTTCCCCTTTGAATTGAATCATAGGAATCATGTGGTTTTGTTTACTATTTAATCTTTAAACGATAGGACACAATAGTTTGGTAGTTTTTATAGTTACATTAAGTTGACTAGGTCACCATTTACTTGCAAAAGTGCTTAATTATCTTGAAGGTTTCATCATTTAATTTAGGGTAAAATTTAGTTTTGACCACTCTTCTAAGTTGGACTTACAATACAAAACAAGGCTTGATTATTAGTTGATGTCATCATTAATGAAATTTTTTACCTACCAACTACAAGGTGAATCATTTCTTGCTTCACAAGAACACAAATTAAGTCCTTATACCCTATGTGTAAATTAAGATCTTCAGTAACAGGAAAGGCCTAGATATACCATAGTATAAGGCATCCAAATTAGTAGTTTTTCAATATCTTGAATCTATTACCCAATCGTGAACCATCCCTTAGACTTAGGTCCAACAATCTACACCTTAAAGGTTTAATTTTAATATTTAACAATATTTTAAATCCAAATGCATGGGGGTGCTTGAATTGTACATATTACAAAGTCAAGAGACTTTATATTGTTTCACTCTTGTTGTTAATTTGATTTAATCAATTTAAGGGTTAAGAGATTCAAACTCATTTAGTTAGAACATGTAACACATTAATTTCCCCTCTGCAACCCATATAATCATTTCTTTTGACTAGATATCAGTTTCCAAAATGTAGTTATGACGTTCCCTCCTTAATTCATACAACGGTTCACATAAGAAAATATGTTGCTTCCTAAACACCCCAAATTTTAAGAAGTTACGATATTACTATATTTAAGAAATATGGTCCTAAGGAACCAACAAAGTAGTGTTCCTCTAATAATACACATCATGATGACCTATTACACTAAGACTATACTTGAGAAACTCCATTTTATCTTTCTAAGGTTTAAGAAAACTTAATGTCAAGAGAATAATTAATGTTTTAACCTTTGCTAAATAGTCCAATATGTAACTCAAGTCATTCACCTTATTTACTCAAAAAAATAGACCATGCTTTAGATTAGGGTTTCTTCTAAACTTTGAATATCATTAAATAAATACTTCCTTGACCCATTTATAACAACCAATTCTTGATCCTTTAGGATTTTACAACATAATTGGGCCAGAAAATTACAACTAGGTTTTTGTTTACCACACCATGTTTATGTTCTTTAAAATTTTCCTTACCAACATCTAACATAAGGTGGTTTGCACATCTATATACACACAATACTTAAAGCCCAATTTATTTCCAGAGTTCCCTAGAGTTTCAACCTAGGGCTCCAATACCAAGTGTCATGGCCAAAAATATTTAATGAAGAAAACCCAACAATTTTTTTTTTTAAAAACACACATTAGCATAAACAAGCATTCTGTTAACTAAGGGGTCATGCCCACATGTAGTGTTGAGTCTAAATGCAAAGTCACAATTCTTGAAAGAGCTTGATGGATGTTTCAATTCCATATTTATCAACTTAGTTAATTATTTTGACCAAGTTGTTACAAGTATAAGTGCAATTTTTTTTCTGTTGTCTTTTCCAATTTCACCTATAATAGTGGTTATTATTAACTACAGTGATATTCATGTACCTAATGCTTATTCATAATCTAATATTATTTTTCCCATTAGTACCAAATCCCATTAATATGGTCATGAATATCAAACTATGGTATTAACATTAATTTAATCTCTAATCGTGCAACGGTTTTATCCATACGAGTCATGCTAATGAAACCATTGTCAATATTACTATCATTTCCCACTAGTATGCTATCATTTCCATCATATCTATATTAATAATTCACTATTCATGTAATTAATATTTTATACCTAATACCAATATTTAATATTACTTTCCAATTAATATATTCCTATTCATAGAATTTGTAATTTCCATCTAATTTTAGTAATAACATTAATATCTACATGATACAATTATATTTATATAATAATACATCACTTATATCTAGGTTCTCTACTTTCTGTTTCCAAACATGAACCATACATTAGGTCACCTCCTTACACCCAAGAACAATGGAAAATGGAAAAGGAAAACTTATCTTTTGTTTGAGATGAAGGGACTGAAATCTCGTATCCATATTTTCTCTCCAACCAAGCCATCTTTGTTACTAACCTCCAAAGAGATAGACTTCTCTCTGTTTTTATTTCATTCTACCCTCTTTACTCAAGTTCTCCAAGAGGAGAAGTGGGTAACACCCCACTCATTCTTCCTCTCCAAAATATATAGGAGTTTCAACTTGCAACTTTTTGGATGGAGAGATGTGAAGTGTACCTACCTCCATCAATGAGATTCTTTTCCTTATTATAAAACATGCACTTAGACAAACCCTCCATCTTTTCATCTCACCCTCTACTCAAAACTCGTCACTCTCCATGATGAGGAAATTTTAGGGATCAAATAATGTCCTTGAGACACTATTATATTGATGTAGAGCATGGGATCCAACTCAATCTACTATAGGAATATTTCACAACAATGGGTTCCACTCTTCTCAATTTTCAAGGTAATCATCTTTCAAGGCAACTTCCCTTCACAATGCCACTTTTGGTTTACAACCTCACAACCCTAAAAAATGTTACACACACAAACTTACTCTACTTAAAACACTCCAACTTACTCAACCAACTCCCTCCAAGAACCTTGATGCACCCATTAATGGTTACTCACTTTCAGACTATCTTCAATGTTTAATAATGACACTTCTTAACCACAAACCACAACTTTGATCTTCAAGACACAAACACCCAATTCAACACTTGGGAAAAATTTAATAGGGTGGAAAAATCATGACCAAACTCATCATGCACCCCAAGAACACAAATTTCCTATTTTGGTTAGCATTCCTTCATAACCTAATTTCAACGCTTATAGGTCTCCTAAACTAACTGTCAGAGCTTTAAACTCAGGGCATGCACTGAAACCCAGAACCAATCACACATTAGGATACCATTTTTGATTGTTCAAAACATATCCCAAAATGGGTTATGGTTCTGTTGTAATATACAACTCAAATCTTGTTGTCTCAGTCTAGAATTAGGCCTAATTAGGCTTGGGTTACATAGGGTTCTATTGGTTCTCTCATTTCTAGACTCAATTTCTCCTCACCAACACTTCAAAAATTCTTCATATGTTTTACTAATGCTTCTCCAATGGTTTCCCACTTTTCTCCAATGTGTTTTCACCAAACCCTAGGCTCTAGGCTCCTTGATTGCTCACAAAACTCTATTTTACATAATAGGGCATCATTTTTTTTGCTGAAAACCTCATCCTCTGATCCTACAACTTGGAGATATCTTATAATACATGTAAATCCTTCATTCTACCCATTTTTTGGAGTTTTTAAGATCTAGAAATGGAGAAATGGAATTTTGAATGTCTACTGTGACCCTAAACTAGGGTTTTAACCCATTTTTAGAAAACTTACAATATCTTTCTCAAAATATCATCAATTCACCTGAAATAAACTTTATAGGAAAGTTTATTGAGAGAAATTTTACCTAAAATCATTTAGAAATGAACTCCTTCCCGTACAGGGTCGTATAGTACATAAGAACAACATATTTTTGTAGAAGAAATGCAGGAAATAGTGCCTTTCAATATTCAAATTCAAAATTACAATCACCCATGACTCTTAAAACATTCAAAAGGTCTTTTAAATACATTAAAAACATGACCATTTAGTTTCCAATTGATTCCCAATGAAAGAAACCAACTTGACTCTTCACCTTCCCAATTTTGCACTTTTTGCAATTTTACAATTTTGCATTGTGACAACTTTTGGAAACATTGACATCTCTTCTAAATTGACACAAAACTAGACCCTTGACTCCCTAGTGACCTTAACATATGAAAAATGGTCTATATGACCTTATTACAATGTAGAAACATCAAAATTGAATCAAAATCCAAGAGTTGCCTCATGGAGGCATGGAGTGGTCATGGTGCTCCTACACCAAACTCCCAGATAAAATAAATTTGAAGCCCTCTTGGATTGAGGGTAATAATAGGTTTTCATATTTTGTATGCTCCTCCTTGATGTACTCTATGCACTGCCTCTTGTCCTATTTGAAACAACTCCTATTGGTCTTCATTTTCACTTTTGGTTCCAACTTGTCAAAGAAAACTAGCCTCCTGCCTATCTTTTCACCTGGAATAAAATCCTCCATGCTTTGATGTATCCAAATTTATACCTCAACACCTTGTCCTCATTCTTTCATTTTGAACTTTGGTTTGTTTCCCATCAGAATTTCTATCACAACAAGGAAGTGATAGATGATTTCCTTAGCTTTTTTCCCTTGCAATGTAACAATGATCTCTTAATCCTTGATCTTCATGTCTTTTCTCAAGTTCTCTACTCCAATTACCTCTGTGTGATCAAGTCTACAAACCTCTGAAATGGCAGAGTATAACTACCCTCTATCTTCTCTTGAAACCAATGGACAAAGTATTGTCCCAACCACAATATCATCATGCATTTTCAACACATCTTGAGTCTCCATAAGGAATTCGTCCTTCCACTCTACTACCATAGCATCCTCTTGTTTAAGAATGGTTGTAATGTCCATATCTTCTTCCTCATCTTCCTTTGCTTTTTCATTACCTTTTTCCATCAAAGGTTCTTTTGTCTTCACATTTGGTTCTAATGCTTTCATTTGTCTTCTCTTTTGCATCAGCCTTTGAATAGGCCATACAACCTTCTTCTTCATTGTCAAGTGCCAACTGAGTGGTATTTTGAGCAACTTCTCCATCTCATTTTCATGCCTTCTTCTTATCTCTTCCATAGCTTTCCTTATTTCTCTTATCTCTTTCTCAACCTCTATTTGCCTCATCTTTTCCTCTTTCCTCTTCCTCTCGTTTTCTTCTTGCTTCTTATTTTGTGAACCCTCAGCTTTCTGGTACCTTCTCAAAAAATCCATCTTCTCTTCAAGCAGGTCTCTTTAACCTTGCTTCCTCTTGTCTTTGCCTCACCTAGGTCTCTTCTCTTTTCCTCTAACTAGTCTTTTGGCAACTGGGTTTTCTCTTCAACCTGCACAAACACAAACACTCAAACACCAAACTCTCTTGCCCAAACCTTTTGAGCCCTGATACTAATTGATGCAAATCATGGAATCCAAATCGTAGGAATATTTCACAACAATGGGTTTCACTCTTCTCAATTTTCAAGGAAATCATCTTTCAAGGTAACTTCCCTTCACAAGGCCACTTTTGGTTTACAACCTCACAACCCTAAACAAGGTTACACACACACACACTTCATCTAATTCAAAGACTCCAACTTAATCAAACAAATCCCTCCAAGAACCTTCATGCACCCATTAATGGCTACTCTATTTCAGACTGTCTTCAATGTGCAATTATGACACTTCTTAACCACAAACCCTAACTTTGATCTTCAAGACACAAAACCCTAATTCAACACTTGAGACAACTTCAATAGGGTCGATACAACATGACCAAACTTATCATACACCCCAAGAACACATATTTCCTATTTTGGTTAGCATTCCTTCATAACCTGATTTCAATGCTTGTAAGTCTCCTAAAATGTCTGTCAGAGATTTACTCTCAAGACATGCACTAAAACCTATAACCAATCACACATTAGGATACCCTTTTTTATTTTTCAAAACATATCCCAAAATGGGTTATGGGTGTTTTGGAATATACAACTCAAATCTTGTTGTCTCGATCCAAAATTAAGCCTAATTAGGCTTGGGTTACATAGGGGTCTACTGGTTCTCTCATTAGACTCAATTTCTCCTCACCAACACTTCAATAATTCTTCATATGGTCTTTTAATGCTTCTACAACAATTTCCCACTCTTCTCCAAGGTGTTTTCACAAAACCCTAGGCTCTAGGCTCCTTAACTATTCACAAAACTCTATTTTATAGACTAGGGTATCATTGTATTTGCTCAAAATCTCATCCTTTGATCCTATAGCTTGGAGATATCTTAGAATACATGTAAATCCTTCATTCTACCTGTTTCTTGGAGTTTTTAAGTTCTAGAATTAGAGAAATGGAATTTTGAATGTCTACTGTGACCCTAAACCAGGGTTTTAACCCGTTATTAGAAGACTTATAATATCTTTCTCAAAATATCATCAATTCACCTGAAACAAACTTTATAGGAAAGGTGTTTGAGAGAATTTTTACCTTCAATCATTTAGAAATGAACTCCTACCTATACAAGGTTATGTAATACATAAGAACAACAATTTTTTGTAGAAGAAATGAAGGAAATCGTGCCTTGAAATATTAAAATTCAAAATTAAAATCACCCATGCCTCTTCAAAAATTCACAAGGTATTTTAGATACATTAAAAATATGACCATTTAGTTTCCAACTGATTCTAAATGAAAGAAACCAACTTGACTCTTCACCTTCTCAATTTTGCATTGTGACAACTTTTGGAAACATTGACATATCTTCTAAATTGACACAAAACATGACCCTTGGCTCCCTAGTGACCTTAACATATGAAAAATGGTCTACATGATATTATTACAATGTAGAAACATCAAAATTGAATCAATATCCAAGAGTTTCCTCATGGAGGCATGGAGTGGTCATGGTGCTCCTTCACCATATATGCCCACTTGACCCCTACCACTATGGTATAGACCATAGGGGGTTTCTTTTTGCATCCCCACCAAGAAAATTGTCCAAAAACCCTCTTTAAAGGCCCCTTTAAGGACCCATCCAAATTTCAACTTGGATAAGTGGTTCCCAAGACATAATCCCCATTTACACCTCACATGAATCACAACTAAATGCCCTCACAACCTTAGTCTCCCAATATATTAAATCTACTTGTTTCTAGGCCCCAAATGGGGTCAAATTTATATCCTCATGAAGAAGTATTTTGATTCACTCTTGATGGTTCTCCTTTTTCATGCTAACACCGTTGCCTTCCTGCACATTACCAACATGATCATAAGTATCAATTGTGTATCCCATTAATCTATTAGCTGAATATTCTAAGCTTTAACTATATAATAATCCATCTATAATTTTCAATTTGTATTCCATGTTATGCAAGTGCATTCCACCTTCATGGTAATGACAATTAAACATAATGTCAAAATGATATGCAAGAATATCACCACAAGATCACCTTATTTATTATCCATAATATATTTAATCATCAATTCAAGAAAATAATATAACAAATTATGGTTTTATTAAGTATATACGAGGTGGGATCTTACAAAAATATGGACATCATTCGTGTAATTATTTATTTATTCAATTAATCAATTATAGGAAATATGGACAAAATTGGTAAAAAAAATAAATTTATTAACCAAAATCCATATAGCCATACAATGTTATATTTTAGCAAAAGTACAATATATGTAAAAGAAAGCCGCATAGGCATATAATGTCACATATCTATAATATTAAAATACATGTAATAAATTACCATATAAGAATACAACAATGGACCCTAATGTAGTCACTTCCTTGTAGGAGAAGGGAAGAGATCATGAGTCACATTTGATTGTCAAGTGGATGGAGAGGCATACGATGATGGTTTCTTTTGAACCCACTAACTCAACCTCCTCTCAAAACTATTATGAAGCTCCACCTAATAAAAGAAAAAGTATACACATTAATATGTAAAAATTAAATTCTAGAATGACATATAACAAAATTATCACTTATTGCATACTCATAACCACTCTAAACCAAATTTTTCCTCTTTTTATCTATAATAGAGGCATGTTCACAATCTAGAGTTGTGAAGCCATATGGTAAGAATAAAGATACAAATTAAAATACAAATTAATGTCATTCAAATTTTTACTAATAGACATATAAAAAAAATATATAATATGAGATTTACTAATCTACATCATACCTTTGTCAAAGGCATCAAAGATGATACTATTGCAACAACACCATGCTCTATTGTGGTATGAATACTAGGAGTATCAATTGATGTCATCATCTAAAAATGAAACAATGTTATTAAATTGCCAAAATCTACCTAACATTAATTTATAAATATTTAATGATTAAAAATAGTCAAGCTCACCTTAGTGTAAGATGTGTGGCCAATCTATTTGACATGTGTTGATGTTGAATACCTGGGGGAGAGAGAAGGGGAGAGAGAGACATTAATATATAATATATTAATTTAATATATCAATATATAATAAATATGTATATCATAATATATAATATATTTATATAAAATATATCATAACATAATATATTAATAATATTATGCTATTAATAATTCATAAAATGTTTCATGAAGTTTAGTTTTTTAAAAACTAAAGGAAATGAATATTCATTTTGTTGTTTAAAGGTTTTGAATTATGTAAAACATAACAGATATCTATTTAGTGAATTATATAAGAAACAAAAAGGGGACCGTTTTGAGCATTCCAACAGTCCCCACATTCCTTTTGTCACTAAAATCTCATGATTTCTATTTGTATCAGACAAATTTAAGCTTTTGGAAGATTATTTTACACATTTTTAACCTTTACAATCATTTGTGTGCTCTTTTTTGTTTGTGTAATGGGGAGCAGTAGTAGCCGTAAGAGAAAAGGAAAGAGAAAACTAATAGCAAATCAAATTGAAGCATGTAGAGAAAAAGATAGAGAAAGTCATAGGAAAAGAAGACAAGGTATGAAAAATACTCAAATTGAGGCCTCTTCTCCACCATTAAATGTTAATTCAACTGAAGATGAAATAAAATTTGAAAATATTGATCATATTGAAATTGAAAAATGAAAATAGTGGAATTGAAAATGAAAATGTTAACAATATTGAAAATGAAAATGTTGGAATTGATATAGAAGATGTTGAAATTGGTATTGAAATTAAAAATGCCAATAACATTGAAAATAAAAATGTTAATAATATTGAAAATGAAAATGTTGGAATTGTTATTAAAAATCTTGATAGCATTGAAAATAATTAAAATGAAAATGTTGAAACATGGCATTGGGTGGGAGTAGAGGGAAAATTTTGAATGTTGAGGAGGGCGGTAGTGAGGATGGAGATGACACTAATGCAAATGAGGAGGGAAATAGAGTTGGAGGGGTCATTGCTCTTTAAGAGGTGGATTTTCTATTGGTCAAAGTTTCTCAAGGGGTCACCTTTCTTCGTAGGCTTGGAGCTTCCCGAGCTGTCCTTTGTTTGGGGCTTGTTCTTGGAGTCCCTTTGTTGTGTTTTCCCTATTGGGTTTTCATGTGTTTTTTCATGCTTTTTTGGTGCTTTACTAAGTGGGAGATTTGCTCTGGGTCATGGTTTCCTGTGTGCTTGTTTTTTGTTTTTGGGAGTTTTTATAAGTGTTGGCTCGCCTTGGTTTCCCAACTTCAGGGTTCTTGTATGGTGTTGGGAGTGGTGTTTGGTGTTCTGCTGAGGGTTTTTCTATGTAGAGGATTAGAAATTTCTCAGACCCTAATTGGCATGTAGGGTAGGATGTTGTTTTTTCTAGTTGTGCTTTCTCTCTTCTCTTTCCATCTATAGGTTTTCTAGGCTCTCTCTTGCTCTTTATGGGTGTCAGTGCCTCTATTTGGGTGCTTTCTCTAGTGCAGGTGGAGGTCTTTGGTTTGCCTCTAGTGGAGTCATTTGTGGATAGTTATTGGCACATTTTAGACCCTGACTAGCATGTAGGGTTGGAAGTTTCTCTTCATAGTCTTTCCTTCTACCCACTCTCTCTACTGGGAGGCATTCCTCACCTTGACCTACTTCTATTGGGTCCCTTTGGCTCTTTTATAGTACCTGTTGTTTTGTTGGGAAGTGTGGTTGCTCTTCTCTAGGTCCTACTTCATTGTAGTGATGTTTCTATTTTTATCTCTTGTGGGGAGCGTTTCTCTTGGGTTGTTGGGGTGGCCTTGGTGGAGTGGTTCTCAACCCTCCTCGTCATTTTACTAGTTTTGTTTCTTGGAAGGCTGCTATGGTTGGTGGATGTGGCTATTGCCATGGTTTGACTAGGTGGTTTTCTCTTGGACTATTAGTTTTTTTTGCTAAGCTTTATGCTCTCCCCCTTTCAGGTCCTATAGTTCTTTTTCCAAGATGGGGGTGTGATTATTTTGACTCTTGGCCTCTTTCAAATTTATTGGCTTTTGGATTAGATGTAACTTCTATTGTGGATGTTGGTTGAGGAGTGATCTGCTTTTCTTGTCTTTGCTCTAGTTTATTGATATGTTAAAGGATGCTATGTTGTCCTTTAATATGGGTGTGGATGCTTCCCTTTGGATTTTTCATCTATGGTCTTCTTTGGAGTTGGAGACTACTCTTTCAGAAGTGGAGTCCTCTTCTATTGAGGTGGAGAGGTGGGTTGTGAATTGGGTGGGAAGTTCTATTTTCTGTGGCTTTGGGACTTATTTTATCCTCTCCTATAGAAGGGATCCCCTTCCTATTGAGGTGGAGGTTGGGTTAATGCTATGCATTGATTGGTGCTATGTGTTTGTTGGGGCTCCTTAGTATTTTACTTTGATTCCTAACTCTCCTATTGAGGTGGAGAGTTTGGTTTTGTTGTAGTCTGTCTGGTGGTTACCTGGTCGTCTTAGGTAGTTCTTGGGTTCAAATTCCCTTGTAATTTTTGGTTGTTTTGGGTTTAAGGATCCCATTAAAACCTTTTCTATTTTGTGCAGATTTAAGTATTCATGTTGTTTATTTTATAATCTACTTTTGGTTCGCTATTGGGTGTCTTTGTTCTATTCTTTTGCAACATGTTCTTTTTGTGTGGGTTTCAGGTCCTCGACAAAACCTGCTTGTTAATGGTTTTAAGTCCATTCAAAACCTATTGTAAATGGTTTCAGGTCCATTCAAAGCCTATTTTTTCCCCATTAATCAAAACATTGAAAATGTTGAAAATTAACCTTATGTATCACCTAATTACATGAGAACCCGTAAATGATTACTTGAAATAGATGAGAACATAATAGATAATCTTGATGGAAAATGATCATCACAAATAGTTTGATTATGGCCTACCAATATGTTCAATCAATACTTTTCCAATAAGAAATTAGCCAAACAATGTCAATTTTTTGTGCAATTACTACTCTTACAAAATGAGACCATTATTAAGAAAATTGAAGATTCGTTTCACCAAAAAGTAAAAAAATAAATATTATTATTATAAAAAATCTTTTTACTGCTCTAACTTCTATTGGAAATACTAGTAAGAAAAAAGATAAAAGAGTTGCTCATAGAGTGATCACAACCTCACTAGTAAGCCATCATTTGAGAAAGGCTTGTTTAATGAGATAAACTTGTATTGATTTAAATCTAAATTTAAGAAATTGAATAGAGCACTCTATCGTGTCCCCTTTTTTTTAAAAAATAGCATTTTTCTAAAAATAACAGTTTCTATTTTTGGCAAGTCAGTTAAAATATGGGCCTTTTGTTGTGCATTCCTACAATGCATATTTTGGTACTAGTGTGTTAAAAGAAGTAATTATTTCAACCTTATGTATCTATTGTTGTGAAGGATGCATTTATGGTTATAGTAGCTTTATTGGGTATAAAATAAAACTTGTACATTCATCATTTGTTTCAAAAGTGCTAGGTGCAAGTTTCCTAATGACAATGTATCACTAGATAAATACCTAGAATAGTTTGCAGGGTTAAAATTCAGATTTGGGAGGAGTATGCATTGCTATTGTATGTGTACTAACATAATTATTTTTGTAGGGGCAATAGTGGGACATCCAAAAAAATTAGGAAATTTTTGAAATTCGATCTTGGAAACATCATTCTTTGAACCAATGCAACTGGTACGTTGCTTCAAAGAGGGTAAAAATGTAGACACTCAAATAATTCTGACATTATGCACCTAATTTTGATCAATTAACAATCAATTCTTCTATTAATAAAATAAAGCAATTTATTGGATTAATTCACTAATGTTTATCATGTCTACGTAAATAAATAAATTTATTTCATCAGAGCCCTAAAGTCCTCTCATTTAATTTAATAAATCAAATTATTTAGATCAAATGTCAAATCCCCTAATTCCTCCAAGTTAATTAATTCTAGATTAATTAACTCCTAATTCTAATTACCCATTCTCTAGCTTTTGACTCAACCTTGGTCAAACCCAACCCCTAATTAACTAACCCACTTGCACATGAAAACCAACTACCTCCTAATTCAATTTCCCTCCAAAACCTCTTACACATGGGTATGTGTAGGATCATCATGGAAAAAATAGGCCCTTAAGTGGCAAAAAATTCAGAAAAATCAGAGTTAGGAAACTTGATGTAAAAATTTCAATAAGTTATCTATATTATTTCAAAAATATGTAAGAATAGAATCTCTAGCAAATTGAATGTAGTTTCTAAACTACTAGGTTTATTTTAAAAAAATTGAATGTAGTATGCGAAGCATAGAATGTGACACATGTTTTAGATTCAAAAAATGTGATACTAAATATGAAAGCTATGGATGTTTGTCAATCAACCTATCAATCAATAATTTAGTCGTAATTCAAATAGAAAATGAATAATAATTATTTATTAAATTCAAGGTAAAGCATAATTTATATTGGTGGAAAGATGAGAATCTACTTTAAAAACCCTTTTCATTTCATCAATTGTGCGTAAAAAAAGCCATCAACTACATACCCTACACATACCCATCATATCACCACTTTTTGGCCCATCATGATCTTGCACATACCCAAATTCATTAACTCCTCTTACATCCTCATTTATTCTTCTCACATCCTCTCACATCTCCAACTACATGCATTTACTTCTTACATCCTTTCAAATCCTCAACCATATGCATTTATTTCTCTTCCATCCTCTTTACTTGCACATTCCCCGAAACATGCTCCAACTTCATCTAGTAGAATTGAAACAAGTGTCACAATATCATTGGCTCTCGTTTAGTCCCACATTCCTCCAATCTCTCCAATATTCAATTCTTCAACCCTATAAATAGAAGCATTATCTTCACAATATGGATCCATAATATTAAGCATTCTCATTATAGGTATTGTTGGCCTCCTACAATGATCTCATAGAAAAACCCTTACAACCTTGATTCAGAGAATGGACATCTAACTTGAATAGCCATTCAATCATCATGAAGGTGCATTTAACTTGTCAACCTAGGGGCATGAACTTGAAATGGGTCAGCACTGTATGTGCACTAGGGGCTCAAGTAGTAATTGCATTCTACAACTAAGAAACACAATACGGAAAATAAATTGCTGAAAGGAAATAAAGAAAATGTTGAACATCAACCAACAACTATGCTTAAGCTAAAATGCAGAGCAAGAGTGAAAATTTGTGTGACAAAAAAAGACTACTCTGTCTGTTTTGGCTATAGGAACAATCACAAAATAGAATTCTAGTGGCTGCAAGAACAGTCAATGCCAAATTTCTAACTAAGTATCAAACAACAAGTAATACTAAGATAATACTAAACTAAGAAGATGAATTAATCACCAAGTGGGCCCCCTTGGATAAGTATCCTCTAAACTAACAAGAACTCAAATGCTCAAACTCAAAACTTTATTTTATTCATTGTAAATCATGCATACAAAGAATAATGTATTTGTATTACTAAAACTAGAGAATGAGAGTACAATTTCAAATCGTGCAACCTCTTGAAGAAGGAGCATCAAATCATTATTTATACTACAACTAAACAAGGTAGTAAACTCCACAACTGGGAGGATGCCATTTAGGGAAAATAGGGGAAAGTGGAGTGATGGTAGTTATGCATGCATGGAATCTAGTCAGACATGCAAGTATGGAGGCTTGAGGTATGGTCTGATATAAGTTATGGTCTGAGTATTATTCGAATCCTTTACTCCAATCTAAGTAATATATGACACAATATATTATCATTGTCCAAACTGTTCAAACTATTCAAACTTGTTTTGATATAGTATAATCATTTTTTATATAATCATTACACATTGATTTCAAGAATGACATACGTTATGATCTTTTATTCATAGTTTTATATGTCATGCATTATATCTAGATCTATCATTCATTATATTGTTGTCAAGAATTACTCTACTCTTTCGGTTTCTATTTTGGCCTTGTTCGGCTAGTAAATTCTTTATTAATTTAGTGAAACTTTGGTGATTGCATACACCTTTTACATGAAATGAATAAAAGCTACAATGTACATGAGCTCTGAGAAATTTGGATTGTGTGAAGAGATCAGGGAGATATCGTGACAATCTACGTAACACTACTATGTCCTATCAATCTTTTGTTTGTGTCTACTCAAATAAACTTCAAGTGGGATTTTTGTCTTTAACATCCATCAAAGAATTAAGTCTATGTTTTGGTAATCTCCACATAGTGACCTCCTATTATGAAATTATATGAAGTTTCTTTTCTTGTTGACTTTGGCCTTCAATCTATCTTATTACTTGGTGAATCTAACAACCTTGATCTCTTTAACAGCTTCAACTGAGCGGCTTACTCTTCATTGCACATACCCAATATTGGCTAAACCTTTTAATCTCCTATGCAAAATTGTATTCACCTTTATCGTGCTCAACTATTTCTATATATAGTAACTGTGATTATTTCTCTTCTAATTATTCATTGTTTGAAATTGATTTACATGGTATGCAGTCTCATAATTGCTCCATTTCGTAGTCAATATTGTTGGCCCACAGTTGTTGTTGCACCAAAAGATCAACCTGTTAATGCTTAATACAATTGCCAGAGTTAATGGATCCACGAGAGGTGGTTAAGCCATGTCACGAACCCTAAGGGAAGCACTTACCATCTGCCAACAATCTCCCCCTCAGTGTTACCAAAGGGGATTTGAACCTGGTACCTTTGGATCTGATACCACTTCTTGGCCCCATGGTTGTCATTGTACCAAAAGATTGACTTGTTAATGCCCGATATAACTGCTAGAGTTAACAGATCCATGGGAGGCAGTTAAGCCATGTCATGAACCCCGAGGGTATAGCTGACCATCTACCAACAACTATTAAAAATGGACTTGAGAATTTTGATTAAATATATTCTATATCCCTCTGTCACAAATTAGCAGTAGTAGATTATAGTTGTGTTTGCTAAAGGTCAATTCAATAATAAGTGTTGCAAATCTTGTGTCCTAGCTTGGAATATTATGTTTACAAATCTTCTATCCTAGCTTGTCAGGAAGTTGAAACTTATCATTAGCCTTCTCAACAACATTCTCTATCACACACATTAAAGCAAGCGCTGCTACACTTGTCATATGCATTTAACAAGTACTAATTTTTGCATTGATTTGTGTTAGTGCTCTATTCCATATTTTTTAAGATCTTTATGTTTTGTGAACTGCGTTGCTAGAATTGAATTACTTTCCAAATTCTTTATCGATTAGGGCCTCATTAAATCTACCTTTTTTAGTTGGTATCATTAAAGCATAGGTTGGTATTTGGACACATTAAAAGGAGCACGATAGATTATCTTTACACTTTAAGCATAGCTCAATGTTGCAAAAAGTCAATTTATCAGTATACTTTGTAGGAAATGAACTTGAGTGCTCTCATGGACTAATGTTTTTGATGCTATATCATACAGGTTTGATTAAATATTGACTTCGATTGATTAAATATTTTCTTTCATGGACTGATGTTTATGATGCTAGGTCATGTAGGAAATGAACTTGAGTGCTTTCATGAATCATAAAGGCTAGAAAATGATTGTTCACATAAAGAATCAATGGAAAAATATTATGTTGTAGAAGGGCAGAGAAATCTAGAAAAAACTAGCAAGCAAATTCAAATTGGAGAAGTGGGCATTGAGCTTGAAAAATCATTTTTAAATGCTTACTGTAATAGCCTAGGGAATTCAATGTTGTTTTTGTTTTTTGTTTTAGGACAAGTCACTTCATATTTGGGCTTAAAATTAACAATCAACTCAAGATTTGTCAAAGTCGGATCAAAATTGAACATTAGGAACTTACTAGACATTACTTTTTTGGGTTAAAATTGAACAAGACAAATTCACACTTAGCTTGTGGTGCTTAAAATGAATTCACTTCTATTTTGGGGATTAAAAAGAACTTGTGCCTTCTTTGTTTTGTGATTTTTTTCAATTCATGTCATTTGAATGTGTATGCATTTCTCTTGCACCACTCAATGATCTTGAGGATCAAAATTATTTGATTGATATTGGTTGTCTAAAATCACCCACACATTTTGATTTGGATCTAAAATTGAACCCTCATGCTAGTGTGAAGGAAAGGCATTGTGTGTGTTCCCTCCTAGTGCTTTACACAATCTATGTGGTTAAACTAAAAATGTACTTCTTATCTTTTGTTTATCTTTTAAAGAGGGCCTACCTCCCCACTTCAAAAGGAGAGAATGACCCAAGTAGTAATGGGCTAAACCCAAGCTCTTCCGAACCACTATATAATTGTGTGGTTGCAATGAAAATTGTGATCAATGGGAAGTGGCACATGATAGCTCTCCCCTAGTATCTTTATGATACAAAAATACCTTGTTCTAAGGGTTGGGAGACCTCATGAGGGAGTTTATCATAGTATCCCCTGAACTATATGTCCTTACTACAACCCATTTTTTTAAAGACTAAAATCCTTAATTCTTGTTGGTGCAAGAACGGTCATTCTGAAGCTGCCCCACATTTGCACTATTCAAAGTAGAAATAGAAAAATCCTTAAGGTATTTGGATCTTTGAGATTTGTTTTTTTTGAGAAGTGTGTGCTGAGAAAGGGGGAGCCAGTGTCACCAAATCTCTAACTGTTCACTTTGTGTTAATGTTTGGAGGAATCCGAGTGGGGACTCAACAAAGTATGGCCATTTCTAACCTAGGATTGTGCAATTTGTGAGTCAGTCAAATACATTTATTGGATCTCAAACTTTGAAAAAAACCTTAAACAAATCATCAAAATTTCAAACCCTCTTGATAGATAAAATATCCTTGAAAGGAGTTAGAGGTTTACCTCCCATATTCCTAAAAGTTGATCCCAATTTTATGGTCCAAAAAAGGTCACAACACAAGAAGATCATGGAGAAAAATAAAGAAACATCAACCTCAAGTGATTTAAGTCAAATAGAAACATAATTCAACCCTACGATATCCATCAAACTTCAACTTAATCTTCCTCAAGTACCTCAAAATCCTCAAGGAGGTTTCCAAGTGGAGGAAATCATGAATAACTTCAAGGAGATGTCCCAAGATGAAATACTTGAACTATTCCAAAATCCTGAAACAAACAGTATTGTCAACACAGTTATGAGGCTCAATCCCATGCAATAGCTATTGGCATTAGCAAAGGAAGGGGCTAAACTCCCTTCCAATTTTGATGTAAGAACTATTATTGAGCAACCTTTTGGGAGCATGCCTCAAACATCATTCATGCCTTCATTTCCAAATGTCACCCAACCCATCATATAACCAACATCATATCATGCCCCAAGTCAACCTATGATCACCAAGGGAAGTTCATTACTCCATGCCCTTCAAACACATCCACTTGTCAACAACCAAAATTTGGAGGCCAACCTGATCTTGGGTATGCCTAGCACCATCCCACAAGACCCAAAAAATCCATATGTGCCACTCATTTTCCATGATACAAACAATTCCTCCACATTTTGTATAATACCCCCATACTCTCTTGATACATAAAGATCTCTACCCAATGTATCAGAAGGAAAAGTGGATTTATTTGAACAAGTGGGGACTTTCAAGGCTTCATCCTCACTTTTACAAGAGAACCCATCTCAAATATTCCCATCATTCCCTCTATTTCCATCATCATCCATACCAAATCAAGGTGTAGGGAAAATCCCTTCACTAAACACAACCATTCAAGACCAAGCAAATCAAATCAATCCTCCAAGAACAAATAAAATCATCACATCTATCATACCAAATCCTCTAAACATGCCACCGATATCGCAACACCAGGTGGTACAATCCAAATCTCCCAACCAATCATCACATCATCTACAACACCCCAAACATCTCAAAATATAGTCTCACAAGGACTAAGCATATCAACTATCAACCCGAACCCACCATCTACCACTCAACCCCTCGTCATCATTAAAAAACACCTCAAAAACCACCTATCATGTCATTTCACACCATCCCAAAAAATCCACCACCTCCACATCCGAATCCAAATACAACAAATCAATATAGTATCACATTGCAAGAATCCCAAAAAGCGTACCAAAAGGCACTTCAACAATTCCTAGCACACCAAGTTGCACAACAAGCATAGCAAGTAGCACAACAAGCTCAAGCACATCAAGTTTCCCAAGCACATGTTAGAAACCAAGATCAGATTTGCAAACCAGAATAGACCTTCCATAGAAGAGAAAATTAGAAAAATTAGAGGCTATTGCAAAAAGATGTGCAACATTATATTTGAGAATTTAATAATTACAAGATAATCATTTGCCTTATAAAAGCAAGATATGCATAACCCTAATCTTATCTTGAGCAACAAGATAGCTCAAAAGATAAGGATGACAACTAATTAACCTAGGAATTAAATAATTACCTAAGTAAACTTATGTAAAGTGTAATTAATAATTAATTACACCAAAATCCCCCCATAAGTGCAACTTAGGGAGAAGCAAATAAAGCATGCACCTAAAACTAAGATGAATTCAAGAAAGCATGAATGGGTGCCGACAACAAGGCCTAATAAGGTACCCAAGTACAAATGCAATATGAGGTAGAGAAGGAAAACCCAGTGGGACAAAACCCCCCTACAATGAGATGACTATTGCAAAGAAGCACTGGAAGAAAATTGTGGAGTAACACTAGAACCACAATCTAACAAGCAAGGAAAGATACCTCTGTCTACAATTGAAACCAAAACTGAATCATGATAATGTGATAGTAGACCCAATGCCACAGAACACTGGAAAACTCACTAACTAGAACAACCTTGGAATCTATGAAGCAAGAGAAGATGAGATGATGACATAATCTAGAAACCATGTATCTCGATGCCGATGCCAAACTATGACTAAAACTCTTCCATGGGAAGGAGTACCAAAAATAGACTCTGGAACAATAACCATAAAAATATGGCCCTCAAACTGAGAAGAATCTGAACCAATGAGGATCAAGAAACCGCCTTGAATGGAACTTTATCATAGTTCATTTATTACAATAACCTGATGATTGTAAAAGGAGATCATAGAAACATGCATTAAAAAAAAAAATAGACCTCAGATCTATGTAGAGGTGTGAATCAGCTTTCCAACACCACAAGAATGACGAAAACCAGATCACCGAGTCAAAAGATATGCCCTCCAGAGTGAAAACAACAACATCTAAGTTCAAATTCCTACAAAATAAATATGGAGCAAGATCAAGTAAAAAAACCTACACCACTAGATTGGCACCAGAATCAGCTTTCCAATGGTATCTTGTTTGTGAAAAATGGACATCATACACAAAAAATACACCCGATTTCGTGAAAATAGCTCCAGAAAGGCCAATAAGGCCTGTAGGCAGCCTAGGGGGCTAGGGTGGAGCCCTTGGTCACCCATACAACCATCGATAGAGCTGAGTTGGGCTTCCATGGCTGAGCATAGTCCCCTGTCACCAATGTGACTGCCGGTGGGGGCTGGGCGTAGAGCACCCGGTCCTCAATAGGACCGCAACCCATGCAAAGGGAGTCCGTGAGGGATATCTCTGGTCGGTAGAGGAAGTGGGTAGCGCCACCGACGGCGATGGAAGATTGGTGGCTGCCTTGTTTAACTCTATGAGCACCGACATGACAAACGAGAACATCATTTTTATTTTTTTTGAAAAATGTGCCTCATTCTGTGTGCTGGGGAGGCCGTACGGCCCCCCAGACAATTTTTTTTGCCTCCTAGATCAACTACACAAAAATCAATGAAACGAAGGGAAATCTTAGGGTTTTTGGCCACTGTGAACGCAATGGTGACCTTCATTTTTACCCAAAATGCTCCAAAAGATCTACTACCCCCAGAGCTTCCAAAAAATCTACCAACTTGAAACCCTCACAGATCTAGAAAATGATGGCAAAAATCTACAAAACAAAAGTGAATCTTGACTTTTTCCAGCACTCTGAATCCAATGGTGAGGCTCGATCTAATCCAAAATTCCACATGAATGAACTCAAGTCATGATATTGTCGAGGGATCCCAAACAAACCCTGCAATGATTTTCTCAAAAATCTGAGAAGGGGCTCCAAATCAAGCCTCTGATACCATGTTAGAAACCAAGATCAGATTTGCAAACCAAAAAGACCTTCCACAGAAGAGAAAAATAGAAAAAGTAGAGCTATTGCAAAAAGATGTGCAACATAATATTATTCAAGAATTCAATAATTACAAGATAATAATTTTCTTTATAAAAGCAAGATATGGATAACCCTAATTTTATCTTGAGCAACAAGATAGCTCAAAAGATAAGGACGACAACTAATTAACCCAGGAATTAAATAATTACCTAAGTAAACTTATGTAAAGTGTAATTAATAATTAATTACACCAACAACACAAGCACAAGCTTTACTGCAACAACAACAAGACACACAAGCTACACAAGCTACACAACAACCTGCACAATAAGCTCAAGCACAACATGTTGCACAAGCTCAATACTAAGTGCAACAAATAGAAGTGCAAGCCTTGTTACAATAGCAAGCCTATCAACAATCCTTACAACAAGCATTGATAGACAAAAACAAAAAACCGCACAACAATAGGCCCAACAACATGCATTATTGGTTCAACAACAACAACAACAAGAAGAAGCTCAACAATAAGTGTTGTTGGTACACCAACAACATTAGGCATACGAACAAGAATTGATTGTGCAACAAAGCTTCTAGTAGCCTTTCACAAACATGCAACAAAATATTAACACACAATCCATCCCATCTATCACCCAAACAACCATACCATCCCAAAAAACATACATCCCACCACCTGATCCACAAAATGATTTGTCCACTAAAGTTAAGTTGCTCATGCAAAAAATGCAAGACATACAATTGGGAAACAAAAAAAATCACACACAAGGGAATTTGTGCCCCTATCCATTTGAAAGAAGCATTGCAATGGTTCCATTTCCACTAGGCTTTGAGATACTAAAATTTGATAAATACCGAGGGAAGGGAAATCATGAGGACCATATTAGGGAGTTTCACATACATTGCATGGAGGTAGCCTATGACGATTCTTATATTATGCAGATTTTCCATCGAAGCTTGGCTAGATCCACCATGGAATGGTTCTCTTGCTTACCTCCTAGAATCAAAAAGTTCTAGGAAATCATGGATTTATTCATTAAAAATTACTCCTTCAATCTAGAGATGGAGGTAAGTCTAGAAAAACTATCTCGCCTCAAACAATCCAAGGGAGAGAGATTTGCGGCCTTCTTGCAATGATGGATATCTAGAGCTAGCAAGAGCAAATGGTCCATGCTTGACAAACAAAAAATCATGGCCATTATCTCCAATCTTGAGGAGAGCTTATCCTTCAACTTGAAAGTGTAATGTATTACAACATACAACAAACTAATACCCAAATCTCTCAACATCGAAAGAGCCCTTATAGAAAAAGAGGGCACACCTATGTATCAAGACAATTGACCATCAACGAGTTACAATGAAAAACCTTGCATGTCGGCCAAGAATAAAAATGTTACCAATGATGGTGTCATTGTTGCCAACATTGTTATCAATGCCCCAAGGTAAAACAAACAAACATACCCACAAAAAACTCAACAAATCAACATGCAACAACCCATTCATCAAAACACCCCATCACAATAGCAACCCAACAATCAAATAGTAAAAAACATGAATGCTCAAGGGGGGCCACCCCAAAAGAATAAATACCCATCAAAATAAAATTAAAGACCACTTGGGGAACCAATTGAATCTGTCATGCAACAATTGGTACAAGAAAATCTTATCACACTCCCTATTTATGAAAATTACTAAGAGCCTCAAGTTAAACCATCATGGTATAATGAGAAGCACCTTTGTGACTCACAAAATAAAGGGACACATGACAGCTAGTTGTATGAGACTCAAAAATCTGATCGAAGATCTCTTCGATGAAAAAGTTATAACCATTGAACAACTAGCTAGGAATTAAGTTCTCAAAATATACATAAATCCAATGTTGGATCACAATAAAGGAAACAACAATGGTAAAGGAAAAAGTTACCACACTGCAAACCATAGCTATGACCATGTTGTCACATCCTTGGATGAATGGGTAATAGTTGTTAATATCAAAGGACCTAGAGCCAAGTGTGGAATCACCAATACGTAGCAGCATAATTTCCATCCCAGTATCTTCACCACCATTGAAGGCACCAACCACTAATCCAAAATCAAACCCTAGTGGTTACAACATCTTGGATCAAGTAAAAAAGACCCCTGCCCAGATCTCCATCATGGAGTTGCTAAAAATATCACCTACACATAGGGACATCCTAGAAAAGATATTGGTTACATCCTCCATCCCCACATTTTTTGATGTAGACCAAATTCAAGCTATGGTTGGACATATCACTACATTGCATCTTGTCACATTCTCTAAGAATGATCTCCCAACCCAACCATCTCATAACTGTACACTCCATCTTGAAGTCCTAGTCCATACGAACAAAGTCAATCGTGTCTTGGTTGATGGGGGTGTAGGTTTGAATATTTGTACTCTACAACTAATAAAGAATATGGGATTCTCAGAAGATGTCATCGAAACAGGTAAAGGTATCACCATTAGGTCCTATGACACTCAAGAATGGGTGTCCCAGGGCACCATTCAACTCAACATTCAAGTGGGGCCAGCAATCATGGAGACCACTTGTCAGGTCCTTGACCTTGAACTCCCTTATAATATTCTCCTAGGGTACCCATGGATCCATGGGATGCAAGATGTTGCATCCACATTCCATCAATGTGTTAAATTCCCTTACCAAAATCAAGAAGTCATGATCCATGGTGATCCCGAACTATTATATTATTGTAAAAATATGGAGGCCAAGTATTATAAGATCCCCCAAGTACCAAAAATTGATGAGGGACCCATATCTCCATATATTGAACCATCCACTCTAGCCTCCACTTTTGAGACAAAGAAACCTACCATTTAGAATATCCTAGATATCAATGTTGTAAACCAAGATAATGGGTGTGGGTAATATAAAATGAAAAAGAATGCCTCTGTGATAGGAGAGTTACCTCAATCTCCTATATCTCATGGGAAACCACAACCAATTGACACAACATCTCAGACCTTCAAAGCAGAAGCCATCACCTTCAAAAAGTGTGGAGATCTAAGCAAAGAGGTGGTAGACAAGAAAGATGTATCAAGCCTATTGTATCGAGATGAAAGACCCATACCTAATCTTCCCATGGAAGATGATAACAAAGGACTATAGTTAATGCTTGGATGGGGCTACAAAAAAAATGATAAGCTTGAGGAAAATGACAATGGCTTGTTAGAACTATCATTCTTGAGAAGTGCCTAAAGAATCTTGGCCTTGGATGTACCCCTAGAAAGATAACCATTCTTGGCAAGGGTACCCCTGTCAAAAAGTTCAAAGCTCCTCCTCAATTACTAGTATCCATTAGACTACCCCTAGATAACTATACATTCGATATAATTGACCTATACAATGAAAATTCCTCTCTTTATGATTACCACCATATCTTTCGAGTCAAATACCTAAGCCACCGAAATAGAACTCATTTACCCCTAACTCATCAATTGTGACCAATGAGGACCCCCGATCTTAGATACATTAAAAAACGATGAGGCTCTCTTGAAATTTGTGGGACTAAGGGATGACCTACCATATGGAAACCACAAAGTAGGATTTGACATAGAGCTAGACATGCGTGCGTACTATGGGGAAATGATTAAATCTCTTAGTCACAAAATAGAAAATCTAAGAGTAACGTCTATATCTTTAAGTGAAAACCACACTGTGGCACTTTCTAATCCAAAAATAGTAAAAATAAAGGATGTATCCAATGGTGAAAACCTCTTTGAGGCACCAAAGGATGAGGGATTCAATCTTCTCCTTAGTGCCATCCATTAGTAAAAATTAGTAGTACTAGAAGAAAGATTTGGGAACTAAGGAAAGCCCACACATCACTTTCTATGTTGAGTCTCTTTTGAACAAAGAACAAGAAAATCTATTTGCATTTTTGAAAGAAAGGAAAGTAAATTTTGTGTGGACATATGTTGAAATGCTAGGCCTTAATCCAAAGGTGGTGGTCCATAATCTAGCAGTCTATCTAGAGGTGAAACTAGTAAGATATAAATTGAGAAATATGCATTCGTAGATCACATTATTGGTCAAACTTGAGCTGCAAAAACTCCTTGATGCTAGCTTCATATGACACATTGATTATCCTGAATGGGTTTCCAACCTTGTACCTATTTACAAGCCCACTAGGGGCATTCAAATCTGCACTAACTTCAAGGACTTGAACAAAGGGATGATTTCCCTGTTCCTAACATAGACATGATTGTAGATTTGATGATAGGGAACAAAATGCTATCATTGATGGACAAATTTTTAGGATACAATCAGATTATGATAGCAAAGGATGATCAACATAAGACAACCTTCACCTATCCATGGGGCACTTATTGTTGGAATATGATTCCATTTGTGTTAAAGAACACTAAAGCCACATACCAAAGGGCTATGACTCTGATTTTTCATGACATGATCCAAAAATCTGTAGAGGACTATGTGGATGAAATACTAGCCAAATCAAGAAAGTTTCAAGACCACATATAAACACTAGGCCCAATCTTCAATAGACTAGAATAATATAAGGTAAGACTCAATCCTAAGAAATGTGTCTTCGACATGCAATCAAAAAAGCTCCTAGGGTATATTGTATCAATGAGGGGAATCAAGATAGACCCTGCCAAAGTCAAAGCAATCCTCGACATGAAAGCACTATGATTACTAAAATAGTTGAGCAATTTATAGGGAAAGCTTTAGTTAATCTATAGATTCATAGCACAATTGGTAGACAAAACCATTCCATATTCTAATCTACTCCACAAGTGGGTAGCATACAAGTGGGATGAGAAATGCGATCAGAAATTCAATCAAATTAAAGAATACTTCCTAATGCCACTAGTCCTAATGCCACCATTCCTCATGCCACCAATCCAAAACAAACCACTCATCCTCTACATATTAGCTACAACAGAAGCCCTTGGTTCTCTCCTAGCTCAACATGATGAAATAAGGAAAGAGATCCATTTACTATATCAGTAGGACCTTGGTGGGACATGAGCTAAATTAGACATTCATTGAGAAAGCTTGTCTTGCAGTAGTGTTTTCCTCATAGAAGTTTAGACACTACATGATTGCTCATCAAGTAAAGATCATCACCAAGATAGACCCTCAAAAGTATCTACTTTATAAAGAAATGCTCATAGGATGAATTGCTAAGTGGGTCATGATCTTGACAGAATATGACATTGAATATGTGGAACAAAAGGCCATAAAGGAATAGGTAATTATAGATCGATTGGTCGAGGCACCTATATATGTGAAGAATCCACTAGTATCATAATTTTTAGATGAGTCAATCTTCAACCTAAGTGCAACAGACCATTGGAAGGTATAATTTGACAGATCATATACACAACATGGGTTAGGAGAAGGAATCCTCTTCATCACACCATAAGGGGATTGTATCCCAAAATCATATAGGTTGTCTTTTGCTTGCACCAACAACATTGCAGAGTACGAAGCCCTTGTCATAGGACTTCATATTGTAGTACAATGGTAGATCATGGCACTCAAATTCTATGGGGACTCACAACTAATTATCAATCAAGTCAATGATGAATATCAAATTAAGGATGATAAGCTCACCCTATACAAAAAGCTGGTGGAAGATCTCAAGGAATTCTTCATCGACACAACATTTAAGTAGATACAAAGGGTAAACAATAGAGCAACAGATTCTATTGCTACAATTAGATCATTGCTAGAGATCTTGAGGAATGTCCATAAACATGAATTCCTTGTAGAGTAGCTTCTCATACCATCTTTTGTGGTACAAAAATCTAAGTTCGTATATGAAATCATTGGTCCTGGTGATCCTTGGTATCATGACATATTCGCCTACTTGAAAATAGGAGTCCTCCCCACCGACATCACCAAAAATCTCAAGAGAACCTTTATTAAAAAGTCATCCCATTTTGTTATCTTAGGTGACACTCTTTATCGTAGAAGTATCGAAGGAACCCTCTTGCGATGCATTAACCCTGAGGAAGCTTTGAATGCTTTAATAGAGGTACATGATGGCATTTGTTGGTTCACACTCTAGTGGTATGAACTTGGACAAGAAATTGCTAAGGACGAGATACTATTGGCCTATACTATGGAGAAAGAAGCTCATGAATATGTCTAAAAGTGCATGCAATGTCAACAACATGGAGACCTCATCCATGCACTAGCTCAAGAGCTCTAGGAAATTGTAACACCTTGGCCATTTTCACAATGGGGGCTTGATCTCATTGGAAAAATCACACCCACCTCATCTAATTGGAAAAAGTTCATTATTATTGCCATAGAATACTTCACAAAGTGGGTAGAAGTCATTCCCATGACTTATATAATAGGGAAGCAGATTTCTAAATTCATTCTAAATTACCTCATTTTTCATTATGGTCTTCCTCAATCCCTTATCTATGATAATGGAAAACCCTTCAAAAACTAGGATTTCCATGAGTTATGCAAAAAAATGAATATCCAACATTGCTTCTCCACCCCATATTACCCCCAAGGTAATAGCCAAGTTGAGGCTACAAATAAAACTATCTTAAAAATCCTCAAGAAAATAGTCAATGAAGTTGGTCATTTTTGGAACCTACAGCTAAATCTTGCCTTATGGGCCTACTGAACAAGTATCCACATGCCTATAGGTGCAACCCCTTTCTCCCTGGTCTATGGATCAAAAGCCATCTTGCCCATTGAGGTTGAGCTTCCATCCCTTAGAATATCATTGCAGAACCTTATTATTGATGAAGAGTATCGAGTGTCATGGTTGAATGAGCTGGAACTACTAGATGAGTGGCACATGGATGATTTGAACCACTTGTAGTTTTATCAAAATTGTCTCAAATGGAGTTCTAATAAGAAGATCAAGAGTTAGTTATTTCAAGTCAGAGAGCTCATGTTGAAAGAAAATTAGAAAAATGTGCCAAATCTAGATAGCAAGGGAAAATTTGAACCCAATTGGTTGGGATCCTTTGTTGTCACTGCAAGTTATAAATCATAAGCATATCAACTATCCACACCCAAAAGTGAACCTATGTAGGATCCCATCAATAGCTCCCATCTCAAATTTAGTTTTATGCCTAAGCTTGCAAGGTATAAATCAAAAATACAAAAAATAAAAATATATCAAAAATCCAAATATATATATATATATTGAAAAAAGTAAAAAACAAAATCATCCTCTAGTGAAAATTACTTTGGTGATACTTTGGGCAAGTACCTTGGTGAAAACTTGGTAATCAGGCACCTTGTGTAAATAAGCACTTTCCATCCACCATGGATTCTTCAACTTGTTCTACATCACCTTCCATTGCTTTCCATCACTTTCACCCATCACATTTCATTGATTCTTCCATTACCCATCTATGTCTGCATCATAGCTTGATCATGTGTTAGTCTCATGTTCCATCCTATAACTACTTGGAACATTCCTAAGGTTAGTTTGTCCTGCCTATATTGGAGAAGTCTATTGCATCATGCTGGGGGCATGTTCTTATAATTGTATTTGATCAAATTCATGTATATTCTTGAAATTTTCCTTAAAATCCAAAAAATCCAAAAAAATTCATAAAACCCAAAAAATCCAAAAAAAACCATTCATAAAATTAGAAAATTCAAAAACATTCATAAAAATAGAAAATCCAAAAATATCCAAAACATATCAAAATCCAAAAATAGGTCAAAAAGTTAGAAAAGGTAAAAAATAGAGTCGTCATGTGGAACTACATCATCTCTGAGCTTGAACATAGGCAAGGCTAATCTTTGGTTGGCCCTCGAGACATTAGGTCAGTCCTTAGGAGTCTATCATAATAAACTGATAGTCCACACATGTTCATATCTCATCAATAAACAAGTTTGTGTCAGTCAAACTACATGGTATCTACGTGTATAACATAGGTAAGGCTAATCTTTGATTAGCCCCGAAGGCCCCTAGGATAGGTCCTTAGGTTAGGTTCTTGGTCAAAATCTCAGAAAACACAAAAACATTAGAAAATTTAAAAATCAAAACATTTTTAAAACATCTCAAAAATACCAAAATAGCCTTAAAACATTCAAAATACCAAAAATATTTATAAAAAAACACAAAATAATCCATCCCATTTCAATGTTCACCTGCAATAAACATCCACTCACAATAAATCAATCATCACCTACAACCTTTGGAAAAACAAGCAGAAACAAGTATAGTGAATTTGAAAGTGTAAACCCAAACGTCAAGGTCTTAAGTTTAGGTCAATAGGTAAACAAGTTGGCCAACTCTTGGTGTTAATAGCCTATCATCCAGTTAATCCCAAAAGAATTTTATAACATCATGTCCTAGGATGCATCCTTCCTACAATGGACATCAACATCAGACATCATCGTAGTTTAGTCTTGGCTAGAGGTATGAAGAACATTGACTTTTCTGTGTACTTGATCTTTTCTTTTGATTTCTCTTATTGCACTCATTCTAGTGACCTCTCAATGATGTCCAATCAAAATGATTTAGAGAGAAAGGAATGGGGCATTGATCAATATCTTTCATTTGCTATGTTTGTTGGATATTCTTGTAATATAACTTGGGTCATGCTAATTTTGTTTGGTTTGTAGGGAGGATGCTTTAGATATCTTATTGACTATTACATTGGGATTTTTTTCCTTTTTGTGTTTTGGTTTGAGATGTTTGAAATGTTTGAAGTACACCCTAATTTTTTTTGTATGCCATGTCTGAACAAGGATACTCCTATCTTTTTGCTGAGTCAAAGTCCATTGCACTAGATAACACACCATCCTGGTTTTCTATACCTTCATGCATTGTATCTATGTGTGTTATCAAACATAAGGAAAGTTGTGCTCTTTACATCCCCAATCCATGGATATGTAATACATCATCATATCTAATAAAGTCTCAATGACTCATAGACTTGTTGGACTTTTGTATCTTCTCAGAGTCAAGGGTTGATCCCTCTCATCCTTGTATCCTCTTTCACGCTAACATAGTATCATGACATTCGCCATCCTGCATCCACAAACCATTTACATCCTACATAATCATGGCATATCATTAGAATAGGAAACATCATCCATCTCACATACATTGCATTATCATTTAAGTTGTTTAGGATAATATAGATTTGTTATTCTAAGCATCTTACAACCATCTCATTTACATCATCATCATAATATAGATCTGTTAGTCTAACCTTCTCATTTCACCATCTTGCACCTCTTTATTGTGATCTCAACCTCAAATCAAAATTTTTGCCCGATCTCTCAAGGGGGCAGTGTACCAATGTAATTCTTTCTGCTGGGACAATAGTGAGGCATTAAAAAAAAAAAATTTTTTTTTGAAATTCAATCTTGGAAACATCAGTATTTGAACCAGTGTAACTAGTATGTTGCTTTAAAGAGGGGAAAAATGTAGACACTCAAATAATTTTGACATTATGCACCTAATTCTGGTCAATTAACAATCAATTCTTCTATTAATCAAATAAATAAATTTATTGGATTACTTCACTAATGTTTATCATGTCTAATTAAATAAATCAATTTATTTTATTAAAACCCTAAATTCCTCTCATCTGATTTAATAAATCAAATATCAAATCCCCTAATTCCTCCAAGTTAATTAATTCTAGATTAAGTAACTCCTAGTCCTAATTAGCCATTCTCCAGCTTTTGAATCAACCTTGGTCAAACCCAACCCTTGATTAACTAACTCACTTGCAAATGAAAATCAATTCTTTTAATTAACTAATTCCTCTATTTATCTTCACAAAGGCATATTCCTAAGAATATTCCTCCCAACTACCTCCTAATTCAATTTCCCTCCAAAACCTCTTACAAATTGATTAACTCCTCTTACATCCTCATTTATTCTTCATACATCCTCTCACATCTCTAAATACATGCATTTAATTCTTCTTACATCCTTTCAAATCCTCAACCATATGCATTTATTTCTCTTCCATCCTCTTTACTTGCACATTTCCCAAAATGTGCTTGAACTCCATCCAATAGAATTGAAACAAGTGTCACAATCTAATTGGCTCTCCTTTAGTTCCACATTCCTCCAATCTCTCCATTCTTCAACTGTTCAACCCTATAAATAGAAACATTCTCTTCACAATATGGATCCATAATCTCAAACATTCTCATTATAGGCATATTCATCTTCGCATCTTCATCACATTGGAAGCTTATCAAGGGGGTGGGAAAGGGAATCCTTTCCATATAATAGGAGCACCACTCCCACTATGGGATAGGATTTGACATGTTTTCATATGCTTTTATTCACCTACTTTTGTTATTTTTTTTTTCTTGTTTGCATTTGCACCATGTTTAAGTATTTCATAGGAGTGTCTAATTTGTTTTATTTAATAATCTAACACTTGTTTGTTTGTCCATGTTTAAAGAGCTGCAAATTTTATGCTCATAGTATGATGTTAATATATATTCATCAACTATACTATTGTTGCTATATATCAGATTCTGAAGTTGGATACAACATCCATCAAGCTAAGGAATTTTTTGGAACAAACGGTGTTTTTTCCTACAAGCAGTATCCCAACAACTCTAAGATAAAAAGGGTAATTATTTTAAAATGTATTAATTATTTTGGAGGATTATTCTTCTATTCTAATAGTCCATTGTGTTTCATAAATCAAATCTATATCAAATGCTACAAGGACTTTTGGTTTATCCTTCTTAGTGACTGTGCACATACATAATTTTGGAGAAAGATTGAAAGGGAGAGATGGTTAATTGAAGAAGATGCTAAGCATTCTAAAAGTACATAGGTAATATGGAATATGCCGTTGCATACTAAATATTGGTGTCATGATATTACAAAACACAGGAACATTTTTTAGGGATTCATTTGGATTCTTAAGAGGAATAAGCAACTTCATGCAAATACAAGATCAAGGCTTGGTATGCAGTTTGGTATGAATGATCAAATTGGCTACAAAAAATTGGAGATATATGTTTACAATTGCTTGATTATAAGTAATTTTTGGAAGGAAGGACTTGTCATGTCCCATTTTTTAAAAATAGCCTTTTTCTAAAAATAGTAGTTTCTATTTTTAGTAAGTCAAGTTGCCCAAATATAGTAAATCAGGACGGTTGGATTGACTGGGAGATTAATATTCTTTATTTCGTTATTTGATTAAATAAACAACATCTAATCACCAAATAAATATTATATTTTATTTTTCACCATATTTGGGCATGGGTTTTGATGGATCACTTTTTCGGTTAGAAAAGTAAGAAATTATTTCTTATAGTAATAATTGTAAAAAAAAAAACAATTATGGAAATGGATAATTTTTGGAAACCATTTGGGAAAGAGGAGTTACACAATTATTTCCCTCTTTTTGGCATGAAATATTGGTTCCCAAATTTTTATTTTTTCATATGGAATACTTAAAGGGAAAAATCTATTTTTTTCATTCATTCATTGATGCATGTTTTCTCTCACAGATTGCGACAATTCTTCTAAAGATGAGAAACCAATGAAGGATAATATCCAATGCTGGTAAACCAAAGGGATTGAGGCTCAAAGACAGTGGTTTCGAGGGTCTCTAGGAGCAATTTCATCTAGATATTTCTAGTGTTCCATTAAGATTCAGTTAGAGCTTTGTTTTGCAGTTGCAAGTAGGGATTTGCTAGTGTAGAAGTGTGTTGTGGTTTCAGATTTTGGTTTGGCTGTAGGTTGCAAAAAATATCAGTATATTTAATGTTTTTCATTATATATATTGCTTCTCATAATAGTATATTTTATTTTTGTTTGTGTTGAGGGTTTTATTTTTAGTTTGGTGTATGTATTTGCTTCCAGTCTCAAGATTTTCCATTATAAATTTTTGTAGTTATAGTTCATTGTTATTTTCTATTGGAGACAACAATATGATGTAATTTTCATAATAATAAAAGTAATACAACATAATATAATAGTTTCATGATTTCTTGAGTTATATTTGCAAAATTTAATATAGTTTATTTCATACCTAATTTCCACTATTGTTGCAAGTTGAACAATCTTTGTGAAATATTATTTAATTGCAAAAAATTAATATTAATTCCAGCAAGGGACATTACACACTCTCAAGAAGAGGAAGACTCAATATTCCTCTGCAAACTTATATGTGGGCTTCTAATGGGAGGCTTCCACGTGTTGATAAGAAGCTAACCAATAATGTAAAGATGCAAATTGAACAGTTTTGGAACTCTCACTATAGAGTATCACCGAATGTAAAGAATGTTTTAAAGTTAAGAATTGGTAATTGAGATTGCACACCACATCCTAAAAAATTCTTTGAATTTAGCCAAACAATATTGCAAAAACAATTTTGTGAAGCACATCCAATCATGTTTTTGGTGCTAAAAGGAGGGCATCTCATTTTCTAATCATGTTTTTGTCAAAAACTCCATGTTTTTCTTTATCTATAGGAAAAATCCACTGTTGGGAGCCCAACGTCATTGTTTAGCACCGTTGGTTCTCTAGCATTGCTATATAGAACCACTGACTACTCCAAACCAAGACACCTCTGTCTTCTCGCCCAAAATTTTGAATTCTAAATTGTGCCACTGAACCTATCTGACCCACAAGAATCTTTCAAAAATACAAACTACACCATTGGCCAAAAGGGTGATTCCTTCATGCTCACTATTCTGGTTGTAGAGTGACGTTGACTGGTAAGCAGCGCTATACAGCAGCATTGGTGAAATCAAACTGTGACGCCTTCGTGGATTGCACTGCTGGAGGGGAGTAGAAAGTGAAATTTTATTTGTAGCATGTTATTTTTTTCAAATTATTGTTCTTTTGTTTTTTTCCTCCCCTTTTGACTTATGTTTCTATAGAATCTAACTTTCTTGTATGTTGGATCAATTAAGGACGAAAAGGGAAAAGAAGCATGATGATGTCATTTCACGAAAACAAGTGTTTATAAACACTCTAGTGTTTGTTTAACACTCTTAAAGGATTCACCATTCCTCTTAAGGAAAAATTTGTTATCTCTTTATGCTTAGGAGTTACTAATTTCATTTTGGGCTTTAAAAATAACCTTTTGAATTCTTATTACAAAAAGGCTTAAAAGAAAGAACATTAGGACTCAAATTTACTAGAGTTTGTTTTGGGTTTAATAATCAAACAAGGTGAATTGTCACACTTACTTTGGTGCTTTGACACAAATTCATTTTTTCTTTATGGACTTAAAATGAACAAGTGTTTGCATTGATTTGTAATTACGTACACAAAGTAATATCACCAAAAGACATATGTGCTTCTTTCGTGCCTCACGACAATCTTGAGAATCAAAAGGTTATTGGTGACATTAATTTGTGTAAATAATTACCCATACACACTTCAATTTGGGTTTAAAATTGAACAAAAAATTATGCGAGTGTGAGTAAATCTATTGCATGTGTTCTCCCTTTGTTTTTAAATGAAGGTGGATCAAACTATGAATACATTTACTCACTTTTGTCTATCTTAGAGGCTTGCGTTGGGGAAAAAGTACTCACCCAAGGGAACGATTCAACCGGTAACACTCTGAACCGAGAGTATTTCCAACCAGGATATAAATGTGGGTATTGGAATAAATGTCAGTGTCACATGGTTGGCTCTGACGAGAAGGGCAGTAATGGTCTCTCGCCATGTTGGGTCAACTCCTATGAATGGAAAGTCTGAATTAAAAGCCCTGTTGTAGAAAGGTGAAAATCCCCATCTATTTGTTGGTACAAGAACAGTCGTTCTGAAGCCACCCCACATTTTTACGATCTTTAGTAGAAATGGAAATCATGCCATGGGATTTTCATGGGTGTTGATGCTTGGCTGCCCCATATAAGTGAGTGTCGTGGAGGGGAGCAACTAGGGTCAAGCATCTAACAATTTGCTAAAGATAAGCATAGTTGGACTTGTCCAAGTGGGGACTCAACAAATATTGTCTTTCATATCCATAAGGTTGTACTTGCTCTTGGTTACAAAATGCTTTGCTTATTTGAAAACATTTGGAAACAAACATTTAACATCATCATCAAAATTTCAAACCCTTTAGGAGGAAAATACAATTGACCAAATTCATGTGTTATTGCTTTCCCTTGGGATTTCATCCTTAGCGGTTTCTAAACACTTGGATTTACATCTCAATTTTCCTACTAAAGTTAAACAATAGGTAACCCTTGCCTTGAATTCATCAAAATTCCACATAACATACTTTGTGGGATTCAAAGAAATTGAGACATTGGACATCTAGTTTGGAAATCTAATCAAAGAAGTGTTTGCGGTAAAAAAAATCACTAAGCAAAGATAAAAAAAATTGGCTCTCACATTTGTTGATTGCTCATGATTTCCAAGAAAGTCAAAATCCCGAAATGAAAGTCCTTGAGCCAAAGTTCAAAATTTAGGAGTCACACTCAAAAATTCATCAAGAACTACATTAGGAAGTGCAATAAAAAGAAACATATCAAAATAAGCAAAAAATTCACAAGGTTCTATAGAGTCATTCCTTTGAACAATCTGGAAATGTATGCTTAGTTTGAACCACTTCTTGGTTGAAAGGTCCTTAGGAGTATTGTATGTTCTTCAATACTGAGCTCTAGTAAACAAGTGTCTTTTTTAGGTACATCCTAGGATCAAAATCAAACCTTCATCCATCTTTGAACATCAAAACCAAAATCATCTCATCATCAACTCTTCGAAAAGCTTGATCCCACCTCTTGATCCACAAAAAGATGTGACAACACAAATTAGGTTGCTCTCGCAACAAGTGCTCAACCTTTAATCAAGGTGAACCACAAGAACATCTAGTAGCTTGTGTCCTTATCCATTTGACAAGAGCCTTGTGATGAAACCATTCTTAAAGGGATTTGAGATCCCCAAGTTTGATAAGTACCAGGGGATAGGAAACCCTGAAGATCACATCAGGGAATTCCAAGTTCATTTCATGGAAGTCACATATGACGATATTGATCTAATGCGGCTATTTCCTAGGAGTTTGGCGGGCCACACCATGGAATGGTTCTCTTGCCTACCTATAGGCAACAAGACATTCCAAGAAATCATAGATGCATTCATCAAAAACTACGCATGCAATATCACCTTGGATGTTAGTCTAGATGAACTATCAGCTCTAAAACAAGGTAAGAATGAATCATTTGCTTCATTCCTACAATGATGGTGATCCAAGTCTAGTTGGAGCAAATGGATCATGCCTGAGGAACAACAAGTATGCAATATCATATCCAACCTTGATGGCCTTTTGGAATTTCATCTCAAGGTCCAAGGGATCACCACGTATGAGTAACTGATTTCCAAGGCACTCAACATCGAACGAGCCCTTATGACACAACCTAGAGGATCAACTTCATATCCTGAACAATAGAATAATCACCCACCCACCAATTACAATGAAAAACCTTGAACATGGGCAAGAAAAAAAAATATTACCAATAATGGTGTCATCAATGCCAAAGTTATCATTAGTGCCCCTCAATAAAACACACTCGCACCACAACAACAAATCCAAAACCATCATCAAAACAACCATCACACGAACACAACAACACAACAACCAAGCAACCAAGTGATCAATAACATCAATGACCAAAGAGGACCACCCTAGCAAAACAAGAACTTCACCAAACAGAAGTACACTGCTCTTGGGGAACCACTCGAAGTCATCATGAAAAAATTACTAAATGAAAACCTCATCAAGATTCCCACCTATGAGAACTAACAAGAACCAAATGTTAAACCTCCTTGGTACAATGAAAATCAGCTCTGTGAATTCCACAAAATCAAAGGGCACATCACAAAAAACTCCATGAGACTAAATAACATAGTCCAAGATCTCATTGATCAAAGGATTATAAATGTGGAACAACCAATAGGAAACCAGAACCTCAAAATATACATGAATCTGATGCCTAAGCATAATAATAAAGTGAAAAATAATACTGATAAGGGGAAAGGAACCTTCAAAACTATGAATCATTTGTATAAAAATGTCATCGCCTCCCTAGATGAATACTGTGCAGTAATCACTATCAAAGGAGCTCAGGCCAATTGTGAAGTCACCACAAGAGGCAGAAAAGTTACTATCATAGGATCATCTCAACCAAACAAAACTTTGATGTCCAATTCAAGATCCATTCCCAATGGTTACAATTTCCTTGATCAACTAAAAATAGTGCTAGTGCAATTTTCCATCATGGAGTTATTAAAAATATCATTTTCCCACAAGAAAATCCTTGAGGAAGCATTGGCTTCATCCACCGTCCCTGCAGATCTTGATGCGAAACAATTCCAAGCTATGGTCGGCAACATCATTACCCCAAATATCCTTACATTCTCTAACCAACATTTTCCCACTCAACCATCTCATAACCGTGCACTCCATTTAGAGGTCCTAGTGTAGAAAAGAAAAGTCAAGCGAGTCTTGGTGGATGGAGGTGCAGGCTTGAATATTTGTTCCCTCAAACTCATTAAGCAGTTAAAAATCTTAGAGGATTCCATCGACAAAGGAAAGGGTATTACAATCAGAGCATATGATGATCAAGAAAGAGTGCCCCAAGGTACAATTAGAATCCCTATTCAAGTAGGGCCAATTATCATGGAAACCACTTGCCAGGTCCTGGACCTCAACTTGCCTTATAACATTCTCCTAGGACATCCATGGATCCATGCAATGCAAGAGGTAGCATCAAACTTCCATCAATGTGTCAAATTCACATATGAAGGAAAAGAGATCGCCATCCATGGAGATCCTGAACCATTCATCCCTTCTTGCTCTTCATGCTAACAAAGTACTATGACAATTCATCATCATCATCATCAACATCGATCCTGCATCCAAAAATCGTTAGCATATGGCATAAGCATATCATATAGAAAACACATGCATTGTATCACCATCATCATATAAATGTGTTTGTATACGCATAAAAATGGTCATGTCTATAATCCTGGCAATTAATTAAATATTTAATATTTAATTAATTTATCTAAAAATCCTCTACATATGATTAAATCTAAATAATTCAATTATATTGTTCATTCATCTTATTCTTCCTTCATAGTTAAATAAATCTATTTTATTTAATTATTTTCATACGTCCACTTAATTAATTAAATAAATACATTTTATTTATTTAAATTAATTATCATTTGTTTGAATTTAAATTAAATCTTTTGATTTAATTAAATTTAAATATCCTTTTCTTCTATTTTAATTTTCTTCTTCTAATTAATTAAATGTTTCATTTAATTAATTTCATAAAAGTGATTTAATTAAATAAATTTTATTTAATTAAAAATATCTTATGCTTTCTTTCCAAATCACAATTAGGTATTTTATTTAATTGTGCAAATCTTCTCATATCAAAATTAAATATTTTTATTTAATTATGAGATCTTCTGCTTTCTTCAAAAATCCTGATTAAAGCTTTATTCTTATCACCAACTTTCTTTTGCTTTTAAAAGCTTAATTAAATATTTTATTTAATTAAGAAAAGCTAAATGTCATCCACAAATAAATAATTGAATTTTTAATTCATTATTTATCAGCTTTAAATCTTTCTTTTATTCTTTTAAAAGAAAGATGATTTCTTATCTTCTTTTCTTTTCCTCTTTCTTAAAAATAGAAAAATCTTGTTTTTAGGTTTCTTCTATTTTCTCTTCAGTTTCATCTTTCTTTAACCATTCGATCTGCCAGGAATTATCACAACCGTTAATCAAGACAACCAATCAAAATCATTCGAAAAACTCTATAAATACCTGTGTGACTCCAAGCATTGGTAATAGGCAATTAATTAGAGTTTATGCATGTAATTCATTTAGTATTCATCTATCATAGCATCATGTTTATTTCAAGCTCATTAGTTTAAGTCATTATCATAGCTTAATCTTGCATCATACATCATATCAAAATCTCATTCTTTAGGAAGACATTTTGTTGAGCCTAGCCTACAATCTGAGAACACAAAGCTGGAATTGACAAAAACACTAAAGATAGAGGACGATAGGACGACAACGGAAGTAGAATACTGAGTTTGCATCTCTCTACTCTTTATATTCTGTTTCGATATAATGTCCTATTGGTGTGTTTGAATAGGTGTTTCAATTCATTTACGTATTCATATTTTCAATCACACATTAAAATGGCGCCCACCGTGGGGCATATGCCCCCATTTTAGACTTCTTTCTTGCAGGTTTTTTTGTAGGTTTTCCTTACAGGTTTTCTGGCATTCGACAGCGCATCTGGAAGATCCAGAAACTTTTTATTTTGCAGGTATTTTGGTGCATCTGAAGACTATTTCGGCGCATCTGAGAAATTTTGCGGCGCATCCAGGAAACAGAGTGGCGCATACAGGCATTTTTGAAGAGCATCTAGGAATTTAGTTACCCCATTTAGGACTTTCTTTAGCGCATTCAAATATGTTTCAGAAAATTTTTTAAAAAAAAATTGCATTTAGATTAGTGCATTTAGGTTATGTTTTTGCGCATCTGGGTAACAGAGCTGCGCATTTAGGTTATGTTTTCACGCATCTGAGTAACAGAGTTGCGCATCTGGGTTATGTTTTAGCACATTTGAGTGACAGAGTTTCGTAACTGAATTGTAACGGGGATTATGAGTCTGACGCCTTTCGCAGACAGAATTTCTTTCTCTTCTTTCTTGTTGGATTTAAAATGAATCAATCTAGGGTAGCCACCACACCTTTATCATGCAGTTAAAACAAACCCCATGTCTATTGTGAAGCAAAATCTTCACTTAGATTACATCACTTTTGATTTTGGTGCATCTAAAATGAACTTGTCTACTCTTCTTGACTGTGCTTGAAAGTGGTAGGTGATTATGCTATCACCTTGTGCAAACTAGGTGATCAGAAAACTAGACCCACTTTTCCCTATGTAACCCTAACTTGATAATCGAAGTATCCTCTACCCTTGTGCACTTGTGCGATCCTGGGTGCAAGAGAAACAGTTATTGACTCTAGAAATCGGGCCTGCCTAGGGATTTCATCACCCCAACGCGACTCAAACCGGAAATAGAGCTAAAGCCAAGCTACCCCCAACCAATATATAAATGTAAATCTTAAGGGAAAACCTAAGGTTGCTTGTGTGGATGTGTCATACGGACAGAGTTGTACTCCCTTAAACCCTGTTGAGCTTAACCTCTTCAGGCTGGAGTGCCACCTTAATGGTGATTAATCTCTTGCCCCATGTATGGCCACAATTCTAATGGGGGTCCCTAACCACACCATTGTTTAGAAAGCCAAAAACCTTCTATCTCGCTAGTCCAAAGACCAACCGGGTGAAGCCTTCCACACTTCAGCCTGGCAGTAGAGGGTGCGGGATCACCGGGCCATGGAGTTTGGGGTTGGAAGCTTGGTTGGCCTGAGAAGAGAGTGCACTGTAAGGGGGAGCCCGTGCAGCCAAGCTTTTGGATTCACACGCTACTGATATGCGGTTGGGGAAACCCACGTGGAGTCTAACGGATATTGTCCTGGCCTAACCTAGGATGTGCTTGTCTTATTCTGTGCTTGGTTACAATCAACTTAAATCAGACTGTTTGCTATGCTTTCAAAAACATTAACTCAGATAAAGGATCATCCAAAATGAACATGAAAAGCTTCAGTTGAAACTGGTCAAAAACTGCCTTTAGAAAACTATTTTAGTGCATCTAGGAAAAACTGCAGCGCATTTAAACTCTATTATGGCGCATCTGATTCATTTTTTGGTGCATTTAGGACCTATTTTAGCGCATCTGTGCTCTGTTTCTGCGCATATAAGGTGTTCTGCAGCGCATTTGACTCTTTCTCCAGCGCATATACCTCTTTCTGCAGCGCATTTAGGAAACATAATAGCGCTTATAGATTTCTGTCAAAATTTGTACACAGACCCGAATCTCTGAGATTTCTCTCCCATGTTGAGAAAGTGGAAATCAACCAAGTTCATCAAGAAGTCAGTTTTCAATAGGATCAAGAAGCCCAAAACGAACTTAAGTTACAAAAGTACTTTAGATCGCAAAGAGTTCTTATATAAGAGTCGAGACGTCCTACTCCATTATCGCACATTTCTCCATAGGTACCAAGACTACATTAGAGGGTTCACCGACGATTACATTGTAGAACCTTTGGCTACCCAAGCTTATTATCAAAGATTAGCATTGTCTCAACATCACAATCTTAATCAACCTCTTGAGTTCGAGAATATACCACAACCTTCAATTGAATATTCAACGCATCCTAGTCAAATTCTTCAGTGACCTTCGATCATATCCTAGAATTTCTTACATATGCCTGTTTTTACAAGATCTCAATACAACAAACTAGGAGAAACATCTCAACAAGACACTTCCCCCCACAACATTCAAGAAGAAGGTGAACGTGATAGTCCTCTTTTTAGTGTGAGTCGCAACCCTCTTTTCAGTAACAACAATATGGCTGATAGAGAGGAAAATTCGTTTCACAAGAACAGAGACAAGAACAAAACTCTCGTAGATAGTGATGATGACCAAGAAGAAGGATTTAACCTTAGGGAGGCTGAACAAGACCCTAAGTTTCTTAAAGTCCTTGAAAAGATTCTACAACGTGACAAAGAAAAATATTTTCTCTTCTTAGCTGATCAAGGAGCTAAATTGCCTAAAGATTTTGATACTGAGAAATTAAAAAGCAAAGAAGAAGAAACATCCCCATCTGATTTAGCTATTTTTAAACAAGAGTTTAAAGCACTCCAAGGACAATTTAAAGAGTTACAAGGGGGAACCACAACAAAGAAATACACTCTTGATGACATATG